>BQMB01000427.1:0-240785 GCA_027943415.1 Closterium sp. NIES-67 | reverse complement strand
GCTGACGAGCTGACAGAAGCCATACCTGTAGTAGCAGAAGTGACAACAAGGTGTTGGTTAGACCTTTTTGAAAAAAAAAAGGACATGGTGTACTTCGAATAAGTGCATTACCTTGTCAGGTAGACTCCGTAAGACTGCAGCGGAATGTCCGGTGTCTCCTGCTCGGCCATGAAGCGGAGTAGCCTCGGGTACATGCTGATGGTGCATCACACTTGCACAGGAAGTCGACGCAGCGTAGGAGCCTCATGACGCGCTTCCCTTCGATGTCAATCCGCGCGTAATTCTCCATGCCCTCTGGGTGCTGGCGATTCTTCGGCGATCTCCATCTGACGCTTGACGGCTACTTCGTGGGCTGTCGTGTGTCGTGGAACCGCATCGCTTGCGTCTGCAGGTCACGTGCCCCGTCGCGGCTGTTGGAGTACGGTGTTGTCTTCTTTGCCGAAAGCCTTGCACACACTGCACTTCAAAGCAGGGTAACCATCTTTCGTTTTCGTTAGCAGAAGCCAAGGGAAAAAAGGAAGCCAGCTGGTCTTATACTTGTGCTCAGCCATGAGATACTTCTGCTCGATGAGTTCCTTCTTTGAGAGCTTCGGCGGCTCGGGTTCTGGAATACCAGGGGCCGAGGTTCAGGCGACGACGAGGCAGCGACGGTCTATGTAGCTTCCCGCCGAGGACTATCGTGCTCTGGGTGTACTTCCCTACGCGTGCTTTCTCCCAGATGAAATCGTCGACGCACACTCGACCGGGTAACGCACGGTCGTGGCTGTCTCGTAGTCTGGAACCAAAGGGCCCCGGCTAGATGAAGCGACAGCGGGCGGAGTACATATGGAGCGGCGGGAGTAGATACGGGTTGTGATGGTGTAAGGACTGCGGTGGGAGACCGCAAGATGTCTAGCGCGGATCTACGGACCTCCACGGGGGGTCCCTACCTAGTTCAGAACTATCGTCGGCAGTGGGAGACTCACCAGAGTCCCTACATCCGCCATGGCTAGAAGCGGCGGATATGCTGAAAATGAGAAATCGGCGCGACGAAACTAGAGGAATTGAAGACTGGAGCATCTCGCAGCTGTGACGTGAAGAAATGAAAAAAACTGGGTTGGAGGAGGAGCTGGTGAAGAAGACGGGAAGAGGACCAAGAAGCCCCATCTCTCGATTTTCATGGATGTGCATAACCCATCCAGGTTCCCGTATCGCCATGGCGATACCGTCAACGGGAAACGCACTCGTGGCATCGTCTGCACAGAGATGATGCGGGGTGATGTCATACAGAGGCTGACATTGCCGCGCTCATCATTCTGTCCTCGTCTGCTGCGTGCTGAGTCACGAATGCCAGTTGAACGGTTGCAAATGTTGCTGTAATGGCAGCATACAGCGTGTATACGGCGGGAATCTTGCCGAGTGCAGATTCCCCACGTGACGCATGCTGGGCGGTTCAATGGACTGGGCCCCGTCACGCGTAAGGGGGCCATTTCGAGGAAATTCAGGGTCCGCATGGATGTCGCATTCAGGGTTCGTACGCGTTACTCCCTGAAAACTCAGTGTTGGTATAACACAAACCCTGAAATTTTAAGTGTTCACAGACATACGACCCTGAAGAGGTTAGGGTTCAAAAAAACCCAACCCTGAAAATTAAGGGTTGGCCAAAAAAATACCCTGTGAAATCAGGGAATCAGGGTAAAATACCCTGATAACGACAGGCCTGACTGGGCCATGTTGAAAGTACATCAAAAGACTTAAGCGTTTCTGAAGTGTAACACTACACTCGAGGAAGATTGCAAGGGGTACGCGAGTCAACGGAGGTTACACGAGGGGCGGACAAAGAACACGAAGGGTCTGGGACTCAAAGGGTCGCAACTGGAGGTTGCGACTGACCGTTACAACAGCACGGATGGTAACCGAAGCGACAATCGAGTCGCTGTACGACTCGATAAACCGCTACTGTAACTGTACTCTACAACTGTTTTCTTATCTTCCATATATTGCTGTATGTTTGCTTCTTTAATTAATCACTTGTTCTCACATACTAGTACAAGGGTTCAACCGTCTCAACTTCCGCTGCACTACTCAAAGTCTCAAGTCTTTACAGCTGGGACTTAGTCTCTGGAAAAGATCCTAAGGGCTTTTCTCAGCCCAACATGGTATGAGAGCTGGTCAGAGACCAAACTCCCAGCAACTGCGCTCCATCAACAAACTGCAACTCAACTCAATTCAACGACTTCATTGATTACAAGACATGGACAGCAAGGGCAAGAAAGTCTCTACGGGCTCACCCAGCGGCCAAGAAACTCAACACGGCAACTCTGGTCTGCACACCTCAGGACTGCAGACAGAGACCGGGACTGCTCAAGAAACAACAGGAAGAGTACCAGAGATGGTGACTCCGTCTCCCTCTTCAAGTGTGGACCCGAATCTCATGGAGAGATTCTTCAGCTTCATGTCACACTTCGACCAGCAACAGCAGACAAGGACACCTGCGCATTCAACACAGAGCAATGGAGGAAACATGGGATTAGCGCCGATGAGCCTCGACAACTCATCCTTCGGGCGACACAACCAAGCGCCTACCTTTGCGCCTTATCATTCTTCACCGGGGACGTTCGAGTTCATGCCGCCCCGCGCCCAACCAACAGCAGCTGCATCACAACAAACACCAAACGAGATTCTCAGTCTTCAGGCTCAATTCTCACACGTCATCAAGTTACAAACATCCTCACCGTTCAACGGACACGACTTCTTTACCTGGAGCTTCGAGTTCGAGCTGCTGATGGAGGCCGCGCATCTTCTGGGATACTTCAACGGGTCCCTGCCATTCCCAAGCAACGGCACTGGAAAGGAACAGGAGATCTTCACGTATCAGTCGCTACTGGCGTATACAGTCCTCCTGCGGAACCTGTCACCACAAGAGCAGCAGAGCATCAGAACATATCGGAGCTATGGGAACTCCGCGGAACTCGCATGGCATCATCTCAAGTGCCTTTATCAAGCAAACGACAGCGTGACGCAAAGCAGACTCATGCAACAACTGACAACAATACAGATGAAGACCGGGGAAAAGGCAATGCAATATATGAGTCGCTGCCAGACTCTCCGCGACCGCCTGCTTCGGTGCGGAGGAACAATCACTGAAGAAAGCTTCGTGACACTTGTCCTCGCCGGGCTCGGGCCAGAATGGAGAACCACACGATCACTTCTTCGCGCCCACGGAAGAATTTCGGAGATGCACCTCTGCGCCGAGCTCCATGCTGAACAACAGGAGATGGATCTATTCGAGGAAAGACAACCAAGGAAGCAACAGCAGTTAGTCTTCTACACTCAACGAAGAAATGACAACAACCACAACCGACGCGGCAAGCAAGAGCACGACAACAGAGGGACTACCTTCGTGTCGCCGTTCTGCCACAACTGTCAGACTTCCGGGCACTCCAAGGTCAACTGCAACCGCCCTCGCGTTTACCGTCCAGCAGACCCACAAGTCGCCTCAACCCAAGCAAGTCCCCCAAGGCGCTCTTCAACATCTGCACAACAAACACCAAATATTATTAACTGCATGGTACACATCGACAACTGCGCACCCGGATCACCACCCACTTACGCACCAGACGAAGAGGAATTCCCGCCGCCGCGCTCACAAGGACTTCAGGTCAACCTGACATACGCTGCAGTCGCCAACGCCGAACCCACCGGGCGGAACACCTGGTTCTTGGATAGTTGCTGCGGTCAGCACATGTGCTCCTCCGGACGCTTCGTACAACACGAGCGACGCCTCAACCGCGACGTCGTCATCACCGTCGCCAACAACGAAAACCTGAAAACAAACAGACAAGGCGTGGTTCAGTTACAATCAATGGAGACAAACGTTATTCTTCAGCTCAACAAGGTCCTCATCGTCGACAATCTGGGATACAACCTACTAAGCGTAAGCCAACTAATGGCTAAGGGGATTCACCTGGAGTGCGACTCCTTCTCCAACGAGTTCCGGCTTTACCACGGGAAGGGCGGCCTCTTCATCGGTCGTGCCCTCCTGAAGTCCGGCGTCTTCGTGTTGGACTTCGTCCCCGACCGCGGTACTGCAGATAGCGACGGTATCGTATCATTCGCCGCCTGGACACACCCGCCGGATCTTGATCCCGACTTCGACAGTGACGGCTTCTGGCACTCCAACACCATACCTGCAGCAGAAAGAACACGAGCCTTAGCAGTTATCAGACAAGAAAGACAAGTACCAGCAAGCGTCCCAACAAAACCATCACCTGCAGCATCGGCAGCAGGACCCAGCCGAGTACCACCACCGACGACACGAAGACCGCCAACCGAAGCAGACCAACTTATGCCCGCCACACGAGAAGCCTGTCGAAGTCCCGCCTCGGTCGTCGCGTTCTTCTCCAACGCCGACATCTACCACCGCTCGCCCGGTCACCGCGCTCCCGACGACATCTGGCACCAACGTCTCGGACATCCTGCAAACAGCACGATACTACAAACAATCCAAGCAGAGGTGTTAGAACGTAACGCCCTTCTAACGACGAGCGGCCAAGAACTTCGACGACCAAGAGCACGATGCTTCACGTGCCCCGGAGCAGATCTTCCTCATCAACCCTTCCCATCCCATCATAATCCAAGCGCGCCTGCATATGCAACGATGGAAAAAGTCTACAGCGACATCTTGAACATGCCTCGAGACGACACGGAAGCCGACTTCAACTACGTCATCACCTTCGTCGATGCAGCAACAAGATACACTTGGCATTAAACCTCAAGACGCGCGATCAAGCCTTCGACGCCTTCACAACATGGCTCCCCATCGCCGAGCGGGAATCAGGAACCAAGCTCAAAAGCTTCCAGTCAGACGGTGCCCTGGAATACCAGTCACAACGCTTCAGGACCTATCTGGCGGAAAGAGGAATCAAGCGCCTGGTGTCCCTACCATACGCTCACCAGCAGCAGGGGGTCGCCGAACGCATGAACCGGACCTTGCAGACGACGATGCGAAAGCTGCTCCTGGGGATGAAACTGCCCAACACACTGTGGCCAGACGCGATGACACATGCAGTCCACCTGCACAACCTGTTGTCCTCGTCATCGCTCCCCAACAACGCATCACCGCACCTGCTGTGGACGGGAAAACGGGGCAGCACAAAATTACTTCGAGTTTTCGGCTGCATGGTACAATACAGACCCCACACAGCTCGAGCAGGACGCTTCACTCAACGAGCTCGGTGGGGACTACACCTCGGCATCGCCAAACATTTTCATGCGTGGAAGATTCTCGACATACAAGACAAAAATACGGTAGCATCACGTGATGTTATCTTCTACGAGCGACTGACGCTGCAGCATTACCTGGACAACATTGCCAACTCAGCCGACCCCACCGACGGCTTCGTGGGCCTTCGCTCCTTCGCTGACCATGCTGCCGAGGCTGACGCAGCAGAAGAAGACGTCCCTGGAGCCTCGGAGGCTGCCGGACCACTCCCCTACTGCTCCGTACCTGTTCCACTCGATGAAGATAATCCCCTCGATAGCAACAACCTCGACACCTTTTACCACTTCGCTGACCAAGGCTACGCTACACCACACCCCGTCGACTCGAATATTTCCGAACGCATCGGGCCAAACTTCTTACCCGATCCTGAAGACGGTGATGAAGCAGCTTATCCCGGGAATGAAAATTCCCCTCGACACAAAGCCACGGGACTGCAGATCCTAGGACTCTGGGTCTCCGTCCAGCACCCGCCGCCGCCTTCTCCGCGCGAGCCATCGACCCTGTCGCAGGCTCTGGGGGGGAACATAAGGCGAAATGGAAGGAAGCAATGGAAAAAGAGTTAAAAGCCCTCCAAGACCGGAATACATGGAAGTTAGTACCGACAACCAACACCAACGGGAGGAACATTCTCTCGGGGAAATGGGTGTACCGCATTAAGACCAACGCGGACGGCTCCATCGAACGTTTTAAAGCGCGATGGGTCGTACGAGGCTTCGACCAACGATACGGAACCGACTACACAGAAACCTTCGCCCCAGTCTCCCGTCACACCTCCCTGCGCATCCTACTCGCCGTCGCGGCCACGAAGAAACTACCACTACGGCAAATCGACGTCGCAAACGCCTTCTTGTACGCACCTGTGGACGCCGAAATCTTCGTCGAACAACCCCACGGATTCATCGACGACCCTTCAAAAGTATGCCAGCTGGAAAAATCCCTTTACGGGATCAAGCAAGCCCCACGGCTCTGGCAGCAACACCTTCACGGCCGGCTCGTAAAAATCGGATTCCTACAGTTACCACATGACCAAGGCATGTACCGACTGCAGAAGGGAAGAGATTACATTCTGCTCATCGTCTACGTCGACGACCTGCTCTACATCGGTTCTACCACCGACATCGTCACCTGGTTCGAAGGGGAGCTGAAAGGGGACCTGACGCTCACGGTGTCCGACTCAGTGACCCAGTACTTGGGACTAAATATCGTCGAAGACAACTCGGCGTTCTACCTACACGCTGGAAAGTACGCAGGCACTGTCGCGAAGAAATTCGGACTAACACCGGCTACCGCCTCAACTCCCTACCACTACGGAAACAACAACAGCGCCTCCGCAAAACTCCCCGCGAAGCAAATCCAGGAGTATCAACAGAAGCTCGGCTGCCTACTATTTGTAGCAGTAACCTGCCGACCCGACCTGTCCTATAGTGCAAGTCAACTGGCGACGCATCTGAAGCAACCGGAACAGGAGGATCTCGAGGAGCTCAACCGGGCACTACTCTACTTCATCTCCACGCCGACGATCGGACTTACCTACAGCAAAGCGACAACATCGTCCGTACAACTACTCGGATACGTCGACGCCGACCACGCGGGAGATAGGGAAAATCGACGATCTAGGACGGGCTACATCTACCGACTAGAACCCATCGGAACTATCTCCTGGCAGTCGAGCAAGCAGGAGTTAATCGCACTATCCTCGGCTGAAGCAGAGTACATCGCCCTTTGTACCGCGACCAAGGAAGGACTCTACCTGCGAGAGTTACTCGAGGAAGCGAAGATCGCGACCCTGCCCGCCTTCTCACTCTTCTGCGACAACCAATCTGCGATCAAAATCGCAAACAAGGACGGCTTCGCCAACCGAACCAAGCACATCGCCCTGCGGTACTTCTTCGTCAAGGATGAAATCGCGAAGGGGAGACTTCAACTCAGTTACTGCCCGACGACAGAAATGGCCGCAGACTATTTGACGAAGAAATTGGCGAAGGCAAAATTCGACTACTGCATGGTGCTGACCGGACAAACAAACGTCATCGGACCTGAACAAGTCAGCACTCCAGAAACGAAGGGGAGTGTTGAAAGTACATCAAAAGACTTAAGCGTTTCTGAAGTGTAACACTACACTCGAGGAAGATTGCAAGGGGTACGCGAGTCAACGGAGGTTACACGAGGGGGCGGACAAAGAACACGAAGGGTCTGGGACTCAAAGGGTCGCAACTGGAGGTTGCGACTGACCGTTACAACAGCACGGATGGTAACCGAAGCGACAATCGAGTCGCTGTACGACTCGATAAACCGCTACTGTAACTGTACTCTACAACTGTTTTCTTATCTTCCATATATTGCTGTATGTTTGCTTCTTTAATTAATCACTTGTTCTCACATACTAGTACAAGGGTTCAACCGTCTCAACTTCCGCTGCACTACTCAAAGTCTCAAGTCTTTACAGCTGGGACTTAGTCTCTGGAAAAGATCCTAAGGGCTTTTCTCAGCCCAACAGGCCATATTGAAAAAATTCGAATAAACGCACCCCCCAAAATTTGACTATAATCCCTAAACGCACCCCTGCGCGTATATCCGGGGGAATACGGTACTGTAGAGGGGATAACTGTCAAAAGACTAGCTTAGCTAGGAAGCCATAGAATGGCACAAGGTTTAGCTAGGAGCTAGGAGGAGCCATGAGAATGGCGAGAGGTTTTAGGTGCTAGGAAAGTTGAGGAGAGGAAAAGAGGGTTGGATTATGTTGGGCTGAGAAAAGCCCTTAGGATCTTTTGCAGAGACTAAGTCCCAGCTGTAGAGACTTGAGACTTGGAGTAGTGCAGCGGAAGTTGAGGCAGTTGAACCCTTGTACTAGTATGTGAGAACAAGTGATTGATTAAAGAAACAAGCATACAGCAATATATAGAAGATAAGAAAGCAGTTGCAGAGTACAGTTACAGGAACGGTTTATCGAGTCGCATAGCGACTCGATTGCCGCTTCGGTTACCATCCGTGATGCTGTAACGGTCAGTCGCAACCTCCAGTTGCGACCCTTTGAGTCCCAGACCCTTCGTGTTCTTTGTCCGCCCCCTTGTGTAACCTCCGTTGACTCGCGTACCCCTTGCAATCTTCCTCGAGTGTAGTGTTACACTTCAGAAACGCTTAAGTCTTTTGATGTACTTTCAACACTCCCCTTCGTTTCTGGAGTGCTGACTTGTTCAGGTCCGATGACGTTTGTTTGTCCGGTCAGCACCATGCAGTAGTCGAATTTTGCCTTCGCCAATTTCTTCGTCAAATAGTCTGCGGCCATTTCTGTCGTCGGGCAGTAACTGAGTTGAAGTCTCCCCTTCGCGATTTCATCCTTGACGAAGAAGTACCGCAGGGCGATGTGCTTGGTTCGGTTGGCGAAGCCGTCCTTGTTTGCGATTTTGATCGCAGATTGGTTGTCGCAGAAGAGTGAGAAGGCGGGCAGGGTCGCGATCTTCGCTTCCTCGAGTAACTCTCGCAGGTAGAGTCCTTCCTTGGTCGCGGTACAAAGGGCGATGTACTCTGCTTCAGCCGAGGATAGTGCGATTAACTCCTGCTTGCTCGACTGCCAGGAGATAGTTCCGATGGGTTCTAGTCGGTAGATGTAGCCCGTCCTAGATCGTCGATTTTCCCTATCTCCCGCGTGGTCGGCGTCGACGTATCCGAGTAGTTGTACGGACGATGTTGTAGCTTTGCTGTAGGTAAGTCCGATCGTCGGCGTGGAGATGAAGTAGAGTAGTGCCCGGTTGAGCTCCTCGAGATCCTCCTGTTCCGGTTGCTTCAGATGCGTCGCCAGTTGACTTGCACTATAGGACAGGTCGGGTCGGCAGGTTACTGCTGCAAATAGTAGGCAGCCGAGCTTCTGTTGGTACTCCTGGATTTGTTTCGCGGGGAGTTTTGCGGAGGCGCTGTTGTTGTTTCCGTAGCGGTAGGGAGTTGAGGCGGTAGCCGGTGTTAGTCCGAATTTCTTCGCGACAGTACCTGCGTACTTTCCAGCGTGTAGGTAGAACGCCGAGTTGTCTTCGACGATATTTAGCCCCAAGTACTGGGTTACTGAGTCGGACACTGTGAGCGTCAGGTCCCCTTTCAGCTCCCCTTCGAACCGGGTGACGATGTCGGTGGTAGAACCGATGTAGAGCAGGTCGTCGACGTAGACGATGAGCAGAATGTAATCTCTTCCCTTCTGCAGTCGGTACATGCCTTGGTCATGTGGTAGCTGTAGGAAGCCGATTTTTACGAGACGGCTGTGAAGATGCTGCTGCCAGAGCCGCGGGGCTTGCTTGATCCCGTATAGGGATTTTGTCAGTCGGCATATTTTCGTGGGGTCGTCGATGAATCCGTGGGGTTGTTCGACGAAGATCTCAGCGTCCACAGGTGCGTATAGGAACGCATTCGCGACATCGATTTGGCGTAGTGGCAGTTTTTTTCGTGGCCGCGACGGCGAGTAGGATGCGTAATGAGGTGTGACGGGAGACTGGAGCGAAGGTTTCTGTGTAGTCGGCTCCGTATCGTTGGTCGAAGCCTCGTACGACCCATCGAGCTTTGAATCGTTCGACGGAACCGTCTGAGTTGGTCTTGATGCGGTACACCCATTTCCCCGAGAGAACGTTTTTTCCGTTGATGCTCGTTGCAGGTACCAGTTTCCACGTTTCTCGGTCTTGCAGAGCTTTTAACTCCTTTTCCATTGCTTCCTTCCATCTTGCCTTATGTTCCCCTCCCAGAGCCTGCGACAACGTTGAAGGCTCTCGCGGAGAAGGCGGCGGCGGATTCTGGACGGAGACCCAGAGGCCTAGAATCTGGAGTCCCGTGGGCGTGTGTCGAGGGGAATTTTCATTCCCGGAATAAGCTGCTTCGTCACCGTCTTCGGGGTCAGGTAAGAAATTGGGGCCGATGCGTTCCGAAATATTCGTGTCGACGGGGTGAGGTGTAGTGTAACCTTGGTCGGCGAAGTGGTAAAAGGTGTCGAGGTTGTTGCTATCGAGGGGATTATCTTCATCGAGTGGAACAGGTACGGAACAGAATGGGAGTGGTCCGGCAGCTTCCGAGGCTCCAGGTACGTCTTCTTCTGCTGCGTCAGCCTCGGCAGTGTGGTCAGCGAAGGAGCGAAGGCCCGCGAAGCCGTCGGTGGGGTCTTGTGTGTTGGCAAGGTTGTCCAGGTAATGCTGCAGCGTCAGTCGTTCGTAGAAGATAACATCGCGTGATGCCACCGTGTTTTTGTCTTGTATGTCGAGAATTTTCCACGCGTGAAAATGTTTTGCGATGCCGAGGTGTAGTCCCCATCGAGCTCTTTGTGAGAAGCGTCCTGCTCGGGCTGTGTGGGGTCTGTACTGTACCATGCAGCCGAAAACGCGGAGTAATTTTGTGCTGCCCCTTTTTCTTGTCCACAACAGGTGCGGCGATGCGTTGTTGGGAAGTGATGACGAGGACAGCAGGTTGTGCAGGTGAACAGCATGTGTCATCGCGTCTGGCCACAGTGCGTTGGGCAGCCTCATCCCCAGAAGCAGTTTTCGCATCGTCGTCTGCAAGGTCCGGTTCATGCGTTTTGCTACCCCCTGCTGCTGGTGAGCATAGGGCAGAGACACCAGGCGTCGGATTCCCCTTTCCGCGAGATAGGTCCTGAATCGTTGTGACTGGTATTCCAGTGCACCGTCTGACTGGAAACTCTTGAGTTTGGTTCCTGACTCTCGTTCGGCGATTGGAAGCCATGTGGTGAAGGCCTCGAAGGCTTGATCGCGCGTTTTGAGATTGAAGTGCCAGACGTATCTGGTTGCGGCGTCGATGAACGTGATGACGTAGTTGAAGTCGGCTTCGGTGTCGTCTCGAGGCATGTTTAGAATATCGCTGTAGACCTTTTCCATCGGAGCGTAAGTGGGTGCGCTTGGATTGTGATGGGCTGGGAAAGGTTGATGAGGAAGATCTGCTTCGGGGCATGTGAAGCACCGTGCTCGTGGTCGTCGAAGTTCTTGACCGCTCGTCGTCAGAAGGGCGTTGCGTTCTAACACCTCTGCTTGGATTGTTTGAAGTATTGTGCTGTTTGCAGGGTGTCCGAGGCGTTGGTGCCAGATGTCGTCGGGAGCACGGTGACCGGGCGAGCGGTGGTAGATGTCGGCGTTGGATAAGAACGCGACGACTGAGGCGGGACTTCGACAAGCTTCTCGTGTGGCGGGCATAAGTTGGTCTGCTTCCGTTGGCGATCCTCGTGTTGATGGTGGTGGTACTCGGCTGGGTCCTGCTGCCGATACTGCAGGTGATGGTTTTGTTGGGACACTTGCGGGTACTTGTCTTTCTTGTCTGATACAGTGGCGGATTAAATTGCCCGGATGTTTAACACTTTGAAACGTATCGTTATGCAACACATGTTTCGAAAATAGTAACACCCGTTTTTTTCCATTCTGTTACTCGGTTTTTGAGTTCTGCTTCATCCGTTTCTTGCTTGGCGCGATTGTGACACTAACGGAAAGTGGGGTTGAAATTTACTACTCGACTGTCGATGTGGACATTTCCTACCGAGCGGAAGAGTAGATCTATTTTCCCCCGTCGCTCAGTGTGTACATCGTCACGCGCACCAGTTCCTAGCTTAGTTGTTAGTCCGGAAGCGAGCCTACGACCGCATCGCTATGAAGCCGTTAAATGAGAAGAAGCGCGCGAGGATCAGAAGCATGTTGCGTGCGGGGCATTCGACTAGGAAAATAGGGAAACTTCTTGGCATAGGCAAGAGCACCGTGCACGATTACGGTATGAAACTCGCTGAGGAGACTAGTCGCGAGGAGGTGCGACCTACGATGCCTTCGGCCGGCCGCCCCCGCTTAATCACAACCCGTCTCCAGCGCGGAGTTATACGTGCGATTACTAGCGGCGAGGCGAAAAGCTCTTCAGACGCGGCCAAGATGTTGTTGGAGAAGCACGATCTCGCCGTAGACTCGAAGACGGTCCGCAACTCTTTACGATCCGCGGGGCTGATCGCCGTGCATCAGCCCAAGAAACCCAGGCTCTCACCGAAAAACATCCGCGATCGTCTCGACTTCGCGCGGGCGCATGCCGACTGGACGCTGGAGGACTGGAAGCGGGTGATTTGGTCTGACGAGACGAAGATTAACCGCTACTGCTCCGACGGACGTGCGTACGCCTGGATTCGCGAGGGCACCAGCCTTCGGAGCCACCAAGTCCAACAGACAGTTAAGCATGGGGGCGGTTCTGTGATGGTGTGGGGTTGCATGACGTATGAGGGGGCGGGGTTCATGTGCAAGATAGATGGCAGGATGGATGGGCCGCTGTATCGCAGCATCTTGCAAGATGAGCTCAAACAGACCATCGATTTTTTCAAGCTTTCCCCCTCAGAGGTCATTTTCCAGCACGACAATGATCCCAAGCACAGGTGTCGTCTGGTCCAAGACTGGCTTGGGGAGCAGGAGTACGCGGTGCTGGAATGGCCGTCGTGCTCCCCGGACCTTAACCCAATTGAGCACCTGTGGGCATACTTGAAAAGGCAGCTGGGGAAGTACGAAAAGCCGCCAAGGGGAATGCTGGAGCTGTGGGAGAGGGTGCAGGAGGAATGGGACAAGATACCGCCGGAGGTGTGTGCAAACCTGATCGACAGCCTGCCGAGGAGGATCAAGGCAGTGATTCGGGCAAAGGGACGCTGGACTAGGTACTAGTTTTCCTAGAATCTAGTGTGATACCATTTTCCGGTACAAATTGTCCACATGTTCTCCCATGCTATGCTTAGGAGTTTAAGGACCATGTGTGGTACTACTTTGGTGTTTGAACACTGGAGTGACTGCTCTAACTGAACTTCTCAGCGTTAATGCACACCTTACATTAAGGCTTAATGTATACGCCTCTGCACTCATAAAAATGCCAAAAAAGGCAAAACATGTGGACAATTTAATCCGCCACTGTAACTGCTAATGCTCGTGTTCTCTCTGCTGCAGGTATGGTGTTGGAGTGCCAGAAGCCGTCACTGTCGAAGTCGGGATCAAGATCCGGCGGGTGAGTCCAGGCGGCGAACGATACGATGCCATCGCTGTCGGCAGTTCCGCGGTCGGGGACGAAGTCCAACACGAAGACACCGGACTTCAGGAGGGCACGACCGATGAAGAGACCGCCCTTCCCGTGGTAAAGTCGGAACTCGTTGGAGAAGGAGTCGCACTCCAGGTGAATCCCCTTAGCCATTAGTTGGCTTACGCTTAATAGGTTGTATCCCAGATTGTCGACGATGAGGACCTTGTTGAGCTGAAGAATAACGTTTGTCTCCATTGATTGTAACTGAACCACGCCTTGTCTATTTGTTTTCAGGTTTTCGTTGTTGGCGACGGTGATGACGACGTCACGGTTGAGGCGTCGCTCGTGTTGTACGAAGCGTCCGGAGGAGCACATGTGCTGACCGCAGCAACTGTCCAAGAACCAGGTGTTTCGCCCGGTGGGTTCGGCGTTGGCGACTGCAGCGTATGTCGGGTTGACCTGAAGTCCTTGCGAGCGCGGCGGCGAGAATTCTTCTTCGTCTGGTGCGTAAGTGGGTGGTGAACCGGGTGCGCAGTTGTCGATGTGTACCATGCAGTTGATGATGTTGGGTGTTTGTTGTGCAGATGTTGAAGAGCGCCTTGGAGGACTTGCTTGAGTGGAAGTGACTTGTGGGTCTGCTGCACGGTAAACGCGAGGGCGGTTGCAGTTGACTTTGGAGTGCCCGGAAGTCTGGCAGTTGTGGCAGAACGGCGGTACGATGGTGAGTCCTCGGTTGTCGCGTTGATCTTGCTTGCTGCGTCGGTTGTAGTTGTTGTCATTTCTTCTTTGAGTGTAGAAGACTAACTGCTGTTGCTTCCTTGGTTGTCTTTCTTCGAACAGATCCATCTCCTGTTGTTCAGCGTGAAGCTCGGCGCAGAGGTGCATCTCCGAAATTCTTCCGTGGGCTCGAAGAAGTGATCGTGTGGTTCTCCATTCTGGCCCGAGCCCGGCGAGGACAAGTGTCACGAAGCTTTCTTCAGTGATCGTTCCTCCGCACCGAAGCAGGCGGTCGCGGAGGGTCTGGCAGCGACTCATATACTGCATCGCCTTTTCCCCGGTCTTCATCTGTATTGTTGTCAGTTGTTGCATGAGTCTGCTTTGAGTCACGCTGTCGTTTGCTTGATAGAGGCACTTGAGATGATGCCATGCGAGTTCCGCGGAGTTTCCATAACTTCGATACGTTCTGATGCTCTGCTGCTCTTGTGGTGACAGGTTTCTCAGGAGTACCGTATACGCCAGCAGCGACTGATACGTGAAGATTTCTTGTTCCTTCCCAGTGCCGTTGCTTGGGAATGGCAGGGACCCGTTGAAGTATCCCAGAAGATGCGCGGCCTCCATCAGCAGCTCGAACTCGAAGCTCCAGGTAAAGAAGTCGTGTCCGTTGAACGGTGAGGATGTCTGAAGTTTGATCACGTGTGAGAACTGCGCCTGTAAACTTAAGATTTCATTCGGTGTTTGTTGTGATGCAGCTGCTGTTGGCTGGGCACGGGGCGGCATGAATTCGAACGTCCCCGGCGAAGAATGATAAGGCGCAAAGGTAGGCGCTTGGTTGTGTCGCCCGAAGGATGAGTTGTCGAGGCTCATCGGCGCTAATCCCATATTCCCTCCATTGCTCTGTGTTGAGTGCGCAGGTGTCCTTGTCTGCTGCTGCTGGTCGAAGTGTGACATGAAGCTGAAGAATCTCTCCATGAGATTCGGGTCCACACTTGAAGAGGGAGACGGAGTCACCATCTCTGGTACTCTTCCCGTTGTTTCTTGAGTAGTCCCGGTCTCTGTCTGCAGTCCTGAGGTGTGCAGACCAGAGTTGCCGTGTTGAGTTTCTTGGGCGCTGGGTGAGCCCGTAGAGACTTTCTTGCCCTTGTTGTCCATGTCTTGTAATCAATGGAGTTGTTGAATCAAGTTGAGTTGCAGGTCGTTGATGGAGCGTAGTTGCTGGGAGTTTGGTCTCTGACCAGCTCTCATACCATGTTGGGCTGAGAAAAGCCCTTAGGATCTTTTGCAGAGACTAAGTCCCAGCTGTAGAGACTTGAGACTTGGAGTAGTGCAGCGGAAGTTGAGGCAGTTGAACCCTTGTACTAGTATGTGAGAACAAGTGATTGATTAAAGAAACAAGCATACAGCAATATATAGAAGATAAGAAAGCAGTTGCAGAGTACAGTTACAGGAACGGTTTATCGAGTCGCATAGCGACTCGATTGCCGCTTCGGTTACCATCCGTGATGCTGTAACGGTCAGTCGCAACCTCCAGTTGCGACCCTTTGAGTCCCAGACCCTTCGTGTTCTTTGTCCGCCCCCTTGTGTAACCTCCGTTGACTCGCGTACCCCTTGCAATCTTCCTCGAGTGTAGTGTTACACTTCAGAAACGCTTAAGTCTTTTGATGTACTTTCAACAGATTAGAAGAGAGGGGAGTACAAGGAGGGGTTTGTACCCCCTACAGAAAGGTTCAGTAACAACCTACCAAGCCTATATTAAATTATAACTTATATAATTTGAACACACCCCCTAGGCTTGGTAGTCGCATGCCCACACACACCCACACCCCCTAACCTAGCACCCCCATTCCAGCCACAGTGACAGCGACTCTAGGTCGGTCGACCCACGGTGCGTGAGGCGGCGACGTCGACCGCAGGGGCTGCGGCGGCGACGGCAGCAGCGGCGGCAGTGTCGACAGCGGCGGCGGCGGCGGCGTGCGGCTGCGTGGCCCCGACGCAAGCGGCGACAGCGGCGGCGGCGGCGGCTTCGACAACAGCGGCAGCGGCGGCGGCACCCGCACCTCTCGGTGACGTGGCCAGGCCCCGCGACGGTGGGACGGCCGGCGGGAGTCAGCCGTCGTCTGCGGAATGGAAGAGGGCACAGGGGAAGGAGGGGGGTGGGGGGGGGGGGGCGCCACAGGCTGACATGCGGGCGGCCGGTCTAGCGGCGCCACAAGCGTCACACGGCCGGCTGCAGCCCGACGACGCCGTCATGGAGCGGCGTCGATGCCGCAGCGGGGCGTCGACGTTGCGACGGCAGCACGACGTCGCCGTTACGCCGACCGCGCGCTGTCGCGTAGACGCCGCGGCAGCGTGACGGCGCCGTCACGTCGCGACAGCATCTTGACGCGACGGCGGAGCTGCGGCACGACGGCGCGGCCACAGCAGCTGGATGCGGGCGCCATGGACGTCGACGGCGGCGCCGCGGCACGACGACGCGGCCACAGCAGCTTGACGCGGCCGCCATGGCAGCGCGAGATAGAGAGAGAAACGAGCACGCAGCGGAAACGCGAGGAGCAGGCCCACACGGAACGAACTGCTCTAATACCATGTCAAAAGACTAGCTTAGCTAGGAAGCCATAGAATGGCACAAGGTTTAGCTAGGAGCTAGGAGGAGCCATGAGAATGGCGAGAGGTTTTAGGTGCTAGGAAAGTTGAGGAGAGGAAAAGAGGGTTGGATTAGAAGAGAGGGGAGTACAAGGAGGGGTTTGTACCCCCTACAGAAAGGTTCAGTAACAACCTACCAAGCCTATATTAAATTATAACTTATATAATTTGAACAATAACTCCCCTTCTTGTACCTGTTTCTCTTCTAGTTGATTCACCTTCTCTCTCGTCACTTTTCTCCTTCCCTAGCTAAACATCGGCCGCCATTCCATGGCGGCCTTCTCCTTGCTAGCTCACTTCAAAACAGCCCCTACCAAGCCTAGGGGGTGTATTTTTATTATGTTTTGTGTTATATAATTGGTAGGCTTGGTAGGTTATCGAACTCTACTATAGAGGGTTCAACTCTCTCCTTGTATGCCTCTCTCTCTTCTAGTTCTCTCTTTTCTCTCGTCAACTTTCTCTCCTAGCTCATAAACCTCTCGACATTTCATGGCCGCCTACCTTCCTACCTAGCTAACCTAGCTTTGTGACACGAGTTAGTTGCTACCACCTCATTCCTCCATGTTACAGATTTTCACCTTCTAATGTCTCCTCTGTCTTCATCTGTGGCTGCCTGCTCTGCTACATCGTATTCATTGGCTGCCTGGCAGCTACTGGTGCGCTACATGTTCTCGTTGCTAATAGCTTGTGCACTCCAGTGTTCTGTTGCCATGTTGACACTGAGGACTGTGGTGGTGCATACTGCTGGCCACTGGTGCATTCACACCATAACGTTATTGCTGGCATTTCAATCGGAGGAAGCAGAGGTAGAGATCAACATCAATACGGTAATGGACAATTTCGAGCAGAATGTACAGGTCAAGCAGGTACAAACGCAGTGTACGGAGGTCGCATAAAATAACCTAAAATCCTAATAACTAGCCAAAAACCAGGTCCCATTCACTGATACAGCTGCTGCTGGCTCCCTTGGTCTCAACTTCCCCTTCAAGCAGTAATGGGGGTGAAGTTCATGTTCTCCTTGGGGATCTCGGTGTACTCCGACAGAATAGCCCGGAACTCATCCCCAGAAAGAGTCTCCTTCTCCACCAGCACCTCCACAATCTTGTCGATCGCCTCGCGGTTCTCACGGATTTGGGAGAGAGCCACTTGGTAGGCTTCGTCCGAGATGGCCTTGACGGCGGCGTCAATGTCCTCCGCCAGTTTCTCCGACATGCTGTTGCGCGCCATCATGCGCATGATCACATCGCCGCCCTGCCCAGCCGGGTCCATGAGCGCCCAGGGGCCAATTTCGGACATGCCGAAGACAGTCACCATCTGTTGTTGCAATGCGGGTGGGAGATGATGGGAGATGCGAATGGTTACTATGATGCTAACGAGTGACCCACAGGGTCCGCAAGGGAACATTCGCAGATGCCAGCCACAGACAGTCCAACATTTGAGGGGGTGAGAGCCCATGCGCACACGCATGCCATGCGGTGACACACACCATGGGTGTGGGGCGGGAGTGAGTGAGGGGTGAGTAAGGGGTACGGGCAGGAGAGTGACTACACTCCTTGGTTTGAACTGGTTGCTTCCCTTATCCAAGGACATCAAATTCATTGCTAGCGTGACTCCGAGTACGAACCATCCACAGATCTCACACCAGCCACACTCCCACCAGCTCCCTCGCTCACCTGCTTCGCCATGCCCGTGACTTGCTGCAGGTCGCTAGAGGCCCCCGTGGTCACCTCGGCGTCGCCGAACACCACCTCCTCGGCGGCGCGGCCGCCCAGCGCGCCAACGATGCGCGCGAAGATCTGCTGCTTGGAGATGAGCGACGGGTCGTCGTTCGGGATAAACCACGTGAGCCCGCGCGCCTGGCCACGTGGCACGAGGGTCACCTTCTGCACGGCGTCGTGGCCGGGGGTGAGCGTGCTGGCAGAGGGCACGGCGGGAGAGAAGGGAAGACATGGAGGACGGTTTATGACAAACGGGCAACGAGCAGCACGGGTGTCCGAAAGATACCAGTGTAAATTGAGAAAAATACGTCAGCGGGTAAGGCGGAGAGAGGAGGGGGAGGTGGCGGGGAGGGGGGAAGGGGGGGGCCGAAAGGCATGCATGGAGTGGGGTCGGGTGTGTATTCCGTGCTATTACTAAGAACGCGTGGCCAATTGAAAAAAGGACTTACCCGCAGATAGCGTGGCCGACTTCGTGATAAGCCACGAGGCTCTTGCTCTTGCCGTCGGTCATCACGGTGCCCTCCAGCCCCGCCACGATGCGGTCGATCGCGTCGTCGATCTCCTTTGAGCTGATCGCCGTCTTGCCGCGCCGCCCGGTCAGAATCGCCGCCTCATTCAGCAGGTTCGCGAGATCCGCGCCGCTGAATCCGGGCGTGCGCGCCGCGACAACATCGAGGTTAACATCCTCGGCGAATTTCTTGTTGGACGCGTGCACCTTAAGGATCTCTTTCCGTCCCTTAATATCCGGGACGTCGACGGAGACTTGACGGTCGAATCGTCCGGGACGGAGCAGAGCCGCGTCGAGAATGTCCGCGCGATTAGTGGCCGCGATAACGATAACGCCGGTGTTGCCCTCGAATCCGTCCATCTCCGTTAGAAGCTGATTCAGCGTCTGCTCGCGCTCGTCGTTCCCACCGCCGATTCCGGTGCCGCGCTGGCGACCAACGGCGTCAATTTCATCGACGAACACGATGCAAGGCGCGTTCTCCTTGGCCTTCTTGAACAGATCGCGCACGCGGGACGCGCCGACACCGACAAACATCTCCACGAATTCCGACCCGGAGATCGAGAAGAACGGCACGGCAGCCTCCCCGGCGATGGCCTTCGCGAGGAGCGTCTTTCCGGTACCGGGCGGGCCGACGAGCAGGACACCCTTGGGGATGCGCGCGCCAACGGCGGTGAAGCGCTCGGGGCGCTTGAGGAACTCGACGACCTCCATGAAATCCTGCTTGGCTTCGTCGACGCCCGCCACATCGTTAAACGTCACTCCCGTGTTGGGCTCCATCTGGAACTTCGCCTTCGACTGCCCGAACGCCATGGGGCCGCCGGGCCCGCCGGGGCCCATGCCTTGGGAGCGGCGCGAGAGGAGGAAGAGGCCTCCGACCAGGAGGAGCGGGAAGGCGAGGTTGCCGAGCACGTTGAGGAAGACGGCGCCGCCGTCCTCCTGCGGGTTGTGCGCGGCGAAGTCGATGTTCTTTTCGCGGAATTTCGCGAGGAGCTCGCCGGAGAGGCCGGGCAGCTGCACGCGCACGCGCTGGATGCGGTTGCCCAGCTCCGGGCTGACGGCCTCCACGATGGCGATCGTGCCGTTCTCGTACAGGTCCACCTTCTTAACGCGGTCCATGTCTAGATACTCCAGGAACCGCGAGTACGACATGCGGGACGATGCGACCGCCTGCTGCTCGCCTTCCGCGCGCGCAGCTCCGCTGAGGAGGAGAGGGGGGAGGCCGACGGCGGCGGCGCCGAGGGCTTTCTTGAGGAAGGAGCGCTTAGAGGCGTTGACGCCGTCGGCGGATGCGACGACGCGGGTTGCCGGCACGGCGACTACTCTCGCGGATTTGCCGGAGATGGTGAGCCGCTGGCCCTTAAGGTCTGACCCGAGGAGAGTGTTCTTAGTGACCGAGACGGGAGCGGAGAGGGCCGCCATGGCTGCGAACTAAGATTGCGCGGTCGAGGGTAGAATCCGAATAAAGGTGCGCAATTCAAAGCTGGAGCGATGGAGAAGCGACCTTGGGTACCAGGCGGCAAGCAGCGAGCACTACTAGAAACTGGCCGCAGAAGGGTCAAATATAAGGAGGTGGGGTGGGGAGGTTGGTGGCAAATCTCGAGGGCAGGGAGGTGAACGCGGAAGTGAGGTTCTCTGAGGGAGGAATGCGGTAACTCGCGAACTCACGTAATCCCAAACGCCAGATGAATTTGCTTCGGCGAGCGAACTAATTCGTCGTGAATCCGCTTACGAAGGATTTTTGTAGGCAAGATGGAAGTTAACGTGGAAGTGTACAGCGTGGACTGACAACTTTTGGACTTCCGGTGGGGTTTTGAAGGGTTCGATTCGGCGAATCGCGGGTGAATGCTCCCAGCCAGCCAGCCCAGTCCCTCGAAATTGCCCGACCGTCAACAGCCCACGCATCACCAGGCGCCACGTCACAAATCTTGGGGTTTGCTGGTGATGAATGTTAACGGTGTGCTGGCTCGAGTGACGCGGCGAGTTCTGGACGCCTCAGGCAGGTTCGGGCTAATCCAAGGCGGGGGAGCGTGTAAAGAATCGGAGGGTACGAGGCAGCCAAAGACGGACGGCCACATTGGCGAAAACGAGACGTGGTGGCCTCAGCGGTCGCCACATGGCATCCAGTAGGCCAAGCACAAAAAAGCTGCCTCTATAGAAAGTACGGACAGGAGGTTGGTCAAATATGTACATCACCACTCTAACTCATTTTCTATGCATCATCCCACTTCATACGATCTGCATGCATGCAATGCAACCCTTGCCGTGTAGCAATCATGATTTGAAATCAGTGGTCGATTTCAACAGCCAATGGCACAAGGAGAATTACATACACTATTCGTCTACGTCCATAACCTTGAAGTGTACTTCAGAGCGCACCATGAAGCTGCTATCTCATGGTGCCATGATGTCTTTCCACTTATTTTCTGTGCAACTACAGTACCATAAGTGTTCCTCCTTTCCTATCTTACAGAGAGGAAAACTTGAGATGACTAGGAAAGTCAGCCCAGCAACCTAGACTGGCGCAGTAGCTGACTGTGGTGGTGGGCCCTCTTCAACCCCATTCGCCTCTGCAACCTCTGTCTCTGCACCCTCTGCCTCTGACCCTGCTTCTTCACCAGACCCCGACTCCCCTGCTGCCAGCGCTGCAGCTTTAGCTGCCGCTTTCGCCTCGGCATGCGCACACGCCCTTACCAGCATCTTCAGCTTCTCAAGCACACTGCTGATCTCCGGCCGGCTCGACCGACTCTCAGCCACGCAGTGCCGAGCCAGAGTCGCCAAGGTCCGGGCGCCCAGCTCTGGATACTGGTTGCCGAGCTTCGGGTCGACGTAGGCCGCTGCTTTGAGCTTGAGGTCCGAGAAGCGCGTTCTGCACTCAGTGACCATCTTGCTGCCCTCGTCCACCACGCTGCGCCCCGTCACCAGCTCCAAGAGGAGAACGCCAAAGGAGTAGACGTCGCTCTTGGCGCCCAGGTGACCTGCGGGAGGGAAGGGGTGGTGGAGGGGAGGGAAGCAGGGGGGTTGGGGTGGAAGAAGGGAGCACCACGCAGTCAGCAACTAACTTGCTGCCCTCCTCCGCCACACACAGGAAGTGCGGAAGTGCTTCCTTCCCGCCCAGCATGCAGCAACCCGCTAGGGGCTCCTGGCGCCCCGGTGACCTGAAATGGAAGGGGGGTTGGGGGGGGGAGAGGGGTGGTGAAATGACCGTGGGGGAATGAGGAAAGAAATATGATTGAGAACGAGCTAGGGGGAGAGGGGCATATGAGGGCTGCAGGCTGTTGAGAACGCTTTGAGAACGCTTTGAGAGCGCTTTGAGAACGCTATGAGAGCAGGGCTTTGGCTTTGGGTTTTTTTTTGTCTTTCTAGTCAGAGTGCCCCCCACCCTCTACCCCTTGGAGACAGGGTACTGCGCTAGGCCACCCTAGTTTTCACAGGGTTTTTGCAACAGCTACCCATTCCAGTCAGGGCAATTTTTACAGCTACTCGGAATCACCTTGGTCGAAGCCTAGTTTACGGTTTGTTGTGAATGTTCGGTTTTATTCCAGCAAAGACACAAGTAGTGCTGGACCTGTAGTCGGTCATCTGCTGTCAGATTTGGGGGAAAGCCCCCCCCATTAAGTTTGTCAGCTATCGAGGGTACCGGCAGTCCAGGGGGGCTGTAATACAGGACTCGCTGGACAGGGGACTCGCTGGACTCGCTGGACACCATACCTGCCATACATGTCTGCACACCCACACCATACCTGCCATACATGTCTGCACACCCACACCATACCTGCCAGACTTGTCATCCACGCTCAGCACCATACCTGTCTCCATGTAAGTGGGGTCGATGTACCCCTCGGTCCCCATGATGCGGGTCGACACTATCGACTCCAGCTGCCCCTCCGGCCCCACCCGCACCATCCCAAAGTCCGTCAGCTTGGCATCGTACTCCTGTGGAGGCAGGGGGGGGGAGAGGGGGAGAGGAGGAGGGGGTGGAGGGGGAGATGAGTGAAAGATGCCATCACCCGCACCATCCCAAAGTCCGTCAGCTTCGCATCAGATACCTGTGGAGGGCGCGGGGGGGGGAGGGGGAGAGGAGGGAGGGTGGAGGGGAAGATGAGTGAATGGAGCCATCACCCGCAAGTATGTCAGCATGAGCGAATGGAGCCATCATTTGCACCATACCAAAGCCCCTCACTGCTTCGTCCACGCCAGAGTCATGGGCCATGCCATGTACGCCAGAGTCATGGGCCATGCCATGTACGCCAGAGTCATGGGCCATGCCATGTACGCCAGGACCCCTGGCTACACAAACTGCCACCTTTCCCCCGCTGCCCTTAGAACCCACCTCCCCTCTAAACCTGCACCATGCATTCACAGGCGATAGCAAGGTGACTTTTGAGTCGACTCAAAAGTCACCTCATTCACAGGCGATAGCAGCACATTTGCCGCCTTCAAGTCCCGGTGGATGAAGTAGAGCCGTGCATGTAAGCCGCGACACCTTTCCTCTCTTCCCCCCTCACCCCCACCCCCACCCCACACTGGGGGCGCCCAGGTGCACTCACAGGAGATAGCAGCACGTTCGCTGCTTTCAGGTCCCGGTGGATGAAGTTGAGGCCGTGCATGTACGCCAGGGCCTCCGCTATCTGCACCGCCACCTTGAGCCGCATGTCCCAGCTGAAAAACAGCTCGCCGTTCGCACCTGGGGGGTGAGCGGAAGAGGGGGGGGGGGGGGGGGGAAGGCGCAGGGTTAGTTCAAACGGCATAAGAGGGGGGTGGGGGGGCACAGGAACACGGAGCACGGCACAAGAGGGGGGGTTAGAAAGAGGCACGTCCCAGGTGAAGAAGAGCTCGCCGCTGGCACCCGAAGAGAGACAGGCGCAAGGAGATGGGGAGATGGCGGAGAGTAGTGACATGTAAGGTTAGGTTGGGGAGGGGGGGGGGGGGGGGGGGGGAGAGAACAAGAGCAAGGAGAGGGGAGAGCGGAGTGTAACCCAGGTTGAAAAGCAGTGAGACTGTGACAACAACCCTCGTTTCGTGAGCCCCAGTTTCCTGTCCCCACCCCACTCACTGTCCCCACCGCACTCACTGTCTACTCGGGCGCGGTGCCTCCTGAGCAGCCTCCTGTGATGAACTTGTGCGCCAGAAGAGCCTCTTCCCGCTCAGTGCAGTCACTTGCCAGCCCCGCACTCACTGCCTGTCCCCCCCCCCCACCCGCCGCACTCACTGCCTGTCCCCCCCCCACCCGCCGCACTCACTGCCTGTCCCCCCCCCACCCGCCGCACTCACTGCCTGTCCCCCCCCACCCGCCGCACTCACTGCCTGTCCCCCCCCACCCGCCGCACTCACTGTCGACAAGCGCGCGGTGCAAGCAGCCGCCCGTCATGAACTCGTACACCAGCAGCGCCTCGTCGCGCTCCATGCAGTAGCCGTGCAGGCGCACCAGGTGCGGGTGCGACAGCCGCCCCAGCACGATCACCTCCTTCTGAACGGGGGGAAGCAAAAGGGGAAGGGTGGGGGGGAGGGGAGGGAGTGGGTGGGGTGGTAAGAAGGGGAGGGAAGAGCCGACTGCTCGGAAGCCTCGTCGCGCTCCATGCAGTAGCCGTGCAGCCGCACCAGATGCGGGTGCGATAGCCGCCCCAGCACGATCACCTCTTTCTGAATAGGTGGGGGCAGCGAAAGGGGAAGGGTGGAAGGGGGAGAGAGGGGGGAAGAGGGGTGGCGTGGGGGGGAGAGGAATGGATAGGGGAAGGGAGTGAGGAGAAGGGAGGGGAAGAGCCGACGGCTCAGAAGCGTCGTCCCGCGCCATGCAGCGGGCGTTCAGACTACTCCCACGCAACGCCAGTTTAACTACGCGCTGGCCCGCCACGCGTCTCCGCCTTTCAGCTCTCTTCCCCGCCGGTCAGGGAGCGCCTCTCGCGAACCCCCGCACCAGAACTCTTCCTTTTCTTTACGCGCCTCAAAAGTCGAACCCACTCACCAGGAACTCTTCCGTCTACCGCTCGCTCGACTCGCGCATTCGCTTGATGGCCACCTCCGTGGGTTTCGGGCCCAGCCCATTCGGGTTGGACGAAACCTAAACTTCCGCTTAACATCCCCGTGTATTACGAACCACTCGCACGCACGCACCACATATTCCCCCTCGCGCACTCACGAACCCACGCACGCACCAGGCCTCTCATGCACTCACAAACCGACCCACGCACCAGGAACTCTTCCGTGTACCGCTCGTTCGACTCGCGCATGCGCTTGATGGCCACCTCCGAGGGCGTCGGGCCCAGCCCATTGGCCCCCGGCTGGAGGACCCCCCGGTACACGATCCCGAACCCGCCCTCGCCGATGCAGTTCCGCCGGTGGAACTTGCTCGTCGCAGCCTCTAGCGCCGCGAACGGAAACTGTCGCAGGGAGCTGGGGACGAGGTTCGCGGGGTCGGGGGCGGGGGCGCCGCCGGAGCTGGATCGCGTGGCGATCGACTCGTCGGCTGAGACGAAGATATCGGAGTCCTTGGAGGAATTGGTCTGGAAGGAGGAAATATTGTTGCTGTATTGGTCCGTGATGGCGGTGCTCTTCCCAGGGTTGTCTGGTGGTTTCGGGCGGAGGGGAGGGACGGAGGGGAAGGGAGAGGAGGACAGACGTCGAGAGTCATCGAATTTGAGCCAATAAGAAGCAGCCTACATTTCGGCTCTAAATCCAATTATCTGAGCGCGGCGGTTCTACTGAAAGCATACTTCCCGTGGGCCAAAACCTGAACATACGTTAAACATTTCCGTTTCAAAACGGAGCGTAATGAAAACCCGACTACCCAGTCAACGACAAAAATGCCATTATATTTAGCCCGAAGACAGAGCGAGAAATCAGAGCAGCCGAGGGGTGACAGCCCAAGGACGATGCGTACCGAATTTCGACCCAAGACAGCCCATTTCTCTTCGGGTGGGTCTTTCGACGCGGCGAAGGAGCTCCTATTGAACCATCGGCTAGCATTCGGCTCTAGACCTAGAGTAAAGTTAGAGAATCGACGGTTACGCTCCCATTCCGCTGCTGCTGCTACTCTATTGTATTGTCCTCGGGCAGTTTCTTCCTCTCGCTAAGCAGTAAGGCCGAACGGCGGGAGCGACAGAGAGGCTAACACGTGCCGTACGGAAACTAGTAATGGATGACAACCGTCCAGCCTAACACGATTACGGCCGAGCCGCTCTCACTCCATACGGGCTGGAGCGTAGAGAAGAAAGGGCAGCAATGCTGCGAGGACAGTCTACCGTCGTCACGTCAACGGCTGTGCTGATTGCGATTGTGCAGCCAACGGTTCGGAGCAGCGAAAATAGAAGACTACTTTGCTAGAAACTTCCCTCTAGATACTGAACCTGGGAGTTGGTTCATGTCAGAAGGATAATTCCTAGGAGGCAAGACCGAGTAAACTGAGATACTCATACTGTACTCCCCAAGATAAGCCCAAGCCGACAAATTTCTCCGTCAATTTGACGGACACAAGACGGACGGACCCTTGTCCCCTGCCAGGCTGAGAACTGTATCAAACAGAACGGTTTGTTTTCCGTCCCGTACTGTTGCGAGGCACTGTACAATATTATAAAGTGGCTCGGAGTCTCCTTCTGATTGGCTCCGAAGTTACCAACGAGGAATTGGACTGGCTGGGGCGATGAGCCAACCACTTCCACCACTCACGCGCGCGCGCACGCACACCCCAGTGTCGCACGCACGAATGGGTATCATGCGAACCATGTAAGGTCTCGACTCGACACTTTCGCGCACGTCGCATGTGCGACGTCGCTTGTGGTGGTGGTTTGGAAATGAGTGAGGCAATTGCGCGCACGAACTCAACAACGCGCGCAACCTTGCTGTAGGTGGTGGTTTGGCAAATACTGTAGCCACAGCCGCACAAGTCAACAACGCAGCAGAGAGTTCCATTCCAATTCCAAGAACCTAGAACACGCCAGATCTCACGTTCTAAGTCGGTGGCGTGACGAAAGTCGTGGAAACAGCAACCGAATTCGCAATCTCTCCTAGCAGCGATCGTGAGCTAGGATGGGCGATGAAGCGCTAGCGTGCCTTTCCTTAGCACTTGCGCTGTGCCTTACCTTAGTATTTGATCTGCGTCATAATATTCCTTCACCTAGCTCGTAGGTCGTGTGGTTCCTAATTTCGTAGATCGCAGCTGTAGATCTTGCTCCAAGCCGTAGAGCGTTTATTCGTCGGATCTGACTGGTAGGAATCTCCCAGTATTTTCCGCCGGTACGAACAGTCCGCCTCAGAACGCGACTCAAGTAAACAGGCTCACCCGTGCGCTGCGGACTAGGCGCAAGTGACGCATTATCCTGTCGCCGTACGTCGCGGATTGCCTCTAGATCGACTTTACGTAGGTCGCTGCTCGCCCCATTTGGTCACCTCTTGAACCGGGCTCGTTGCGCCGTCATCGCTGCACCTCTCCCAACTCTTGTCCACCGCTCCCCGCTACCCCGCTTCCTGCTGCCCGCTGCCCGCTGCCCGCTTCCCGCTTCCCGCATCCCTCTGCCCGCTGCCGGCTTCCCGCTGCCCGCTGCCCGCTGCCCGCTTCCCGCTGCCCGCTGCCCGCTGCCCGCTGCCCGCTGCCCGCTTCCCGCTGCCCTCTGTCCGCTTCCTGCATCCCGCTGCCCGCTGCCGGCTTCCCGCTGCCCGCTGCCTACTGCCCGCTGCCCGCTGCCCGCTTCCCGCTTCCCGCTGCCCGCTTCCCGCTGCCCGCTTCCCGCGCTTCCCGCTGCCCGCTGCCCGCTTCCCGCTGCGTCCTGCTTTCCGCCTCCCACTTCCCGCAGCTTCCGGTTTCCCACTTCCTGCTTCCGGCTGCTTCCCGCTGCCCTCCCTAGCAGGTCTATCGGCCTCAGCCGAGGCTTTATCTGCAATGAGGGGGTTGCTCTGCATGCCATGGCATGCTGTGACATGCACAAAACACGCACAAACAGCTGCCGTGACATGCTATGGCATGTACAAACAATGCCATGACATGATGTGCGTGCAAAGAGCAGACACCATGCCATGACATGCTACGAAAATGTCTAAAGCGGCCGTCATGGCACGTCTATGTTGGATTCGGACATGCCACGGCATGTCCAATTCTGGTTCTTGGGGGAAAAGGAGGGGCAGTGATTGCCTGATTGCGCTGCTCTATAAAAGACTGTATGAGCAGTGGGGCTAATGGCTGTGGCTCGCGCGATTGAAAATGAGCATGGCAAATAATCAGCCGTTCAGAACGATCAGAGGGTTGATGATTATCGTGGCATGGCTAGGCATGGCATGGCTTGACCTGTTGGGTATGCATGAGGGAGGGCGGCAGGTGATGAGGCTCTCACATCGCAACGCTTTGTCGAAGCAGGGTAGTATGCATGGAGCATGGGGGATATTGCCGTGGCACGTCTCTGACAGCATGTAGCTCATGCAATCGTGAACAATAGCAGGTGCAATCATATTGTCGCTGTTGCAGCTGTCACCCTGTCCATCTGTGGAACGTTAGAACCACAAATGGATGGTTTCTAAGGTCGCAACGCAAAGCCTCCCAAGAGGAATAGTTTTGAGAGCTTGTCTTATAGGAACGCAGATGGGAGGGTGCATGAGATGTGAAGACGGCGATCCGTGTGCTTGTCTCTCTTCAAAACCGGCCTTGAGTCATTCAAAACGGGACACTCCAATGATAGCGTCTATGTGTTTACTGTCTGACGCATAACATCTGTCGGATCTGAAACACTCTACTACATCGAGCCGTCGTATAACGGATTTTCCCTCGTTGAGGCCAGCGACACCTGTCTAATTTTGCGGATCAATTTCCTCGCACGCTGTTGACTTCGTCCTGCTGTATCTGCCACGTCATTTCTCCTTCCTCTATCGTCAACCACTTCACCGCAACCATCGTGAGGTAGCCCAATGGTCGTGCTACCTCCGATGGGAGAGGGTTCGGGTTCGGGTTCGACCCCGCGTGCAGGCGTGTCTGCCAAGTCCTCAGAAAAGGGCTCGCACATGCTCCCTGGGCGTGAATATCCCACCCTCGTTGACCCAGCCAAGGGTTAACAATTGGGCAGGCGGATTACGACCGACAGCCGGGGGTAATGCCCAAGGGGGTCCCCAACTAACCTTTACTACTTCACCGCAACCAACCACCTCACCGCGTTGCGCGCCGAGCCCCCACCTTGCGCCCCCAATCTCGTCAAAAACGCCCCTGCTTACTTCCTCTTGACCAGACTACAGTGTACCTACCGAGAGCACTACTGAAGCTGCCTACGCGTTGCTCTTTCTCCATTCCCTAGCGACGTCTCTAAAACTCCACGCGATGGCTTCTGTCCCTTTCCTGTGTCGCCTACAAGCCACGGTCTCGCCCGCGCGCCCCGCCGAACCTCCGCCGTTCCCTGTGGAGCGCCTCGCCGACGACGTGCTCGCGCTCGTCCTCCGCGCGCTCGCGCAGGACTCCTTCCGCTGCGCGGCCCTCGTCTCCAAGCGCTGGCACCGCCTCGTCTCCGCCTCGCTCTCGCATCTGACCGTTCAGCACCGCGGATTTAAATCGAATCATATTATAGAGATACACAATCCCGAGCACTTCCGAAACAAGCAACTCGCATGGCTTCCGCTCCCCCGCCTCCTTTCCGCGCTGGGGCGCTTTCCCGCCCTCACGCACGTATCGCTGGGCGCATTCTCGATCTTATCCGCCGACGGCGACGCGATCTTCCAATGCCTGGCTGCCACGTGTCCAGGCCTGACGCATCTAACGGTGGAGCATCAGTTTCGCATGACGGTTACAGTTACCGGCCTCTCGTCTCTCTTCCGCGGGTGCCGCAAGCTCAGGGAGTTCCGGCTTCTCACCACCCACGCCCTCCCGCATCTCCCCGCCTCCCTCTCCCTCCTCACGGACCTCCACACCCTCCACGTGTGCTCGGATCCTCACTATGGAGAAGATTCGTTACAGAAGCTCGTTTCGCCGCCCGAGAGCATCATCGGCGCGCTTCAGCAGCTGCGGGAACTGCGGATCTGCGTGGGGGCGAATTTCCAGGGACTCTCGGAGTGCGTCGGCAGCCTGAGTAACCTCCGAAGCTTAAGCGTCAGTAATTGCTTCTCGGAAGCTGTTAAGAAGCTTCCCGACACGATCGGCGACTTGGGGCTTCTAGAAACCCTAGATATCGACTTGGATGGGCTGGAGCGCATTCCGGAATCCTTTCAACTGCTGACCGGGCTGAAAAACTTTTCCCTTCGATCGGAGAGTTTACAACATCTGCCCGAAAATGTCGTGGCATTGCTGACTCAGCTGCAGACACTCACCCTCACCGGCTGCAATTCCCTTGCAGCCCTCCCTGATACCCTCTGCCTCCTCCCCCTCTCCTCCCTCTACATCTGCTACTGTACCTCCCTGGTCTCACTACCACAACACATCGGCGCCTTGTCCAATCTGCAGACCCTAGAGCTCTTCAACCTTACAAATATCCGGTCTCTGCCCGAAAGCCTGGGGAATTTACCCCAGCTGAAAACGCAGAAGCTAGAGCTGCCCGCACTGCAGCACCTGCCCGAGAATTTGTGTGCAGGAAGCCTGCGCCATTGCCTGGAAGAGCTCGAATTGACGGGGTGTATGCAGCTGAAGGAGCTTCCTCCTTCACTGTACATGCTGACTCGCTTAGAGAAAATCCATATCGAGTCGTGCTCCCTTATAGAGTCATCACAGCCGCTGACCTCACCAAACCCTCCGGAAGCTTCCGGAACTGCATCCGAGAATTTCGGGTACACGAAAAAGGCGGTTACTGCAGCACTGCTCACAGCTGCAGTTTTCGCCGCCATGGCACTGATCTCCATGCCGCTGCTTGCCATACAATGAATCATAACGCCTCCCTCCACTGGGCTTGTCATCAACCCCCCTATCCTGCTGCTCCCGGCCGCCATGCTCGCTTTCAGCAGATTCACCAACGCTTTTGCAATGGTTGGATGTCTCCTTGTTACTATAGTGGCGCTGCTGGTCACTGTGCTGCCCAGTGCGTGGCTCCCTTCTGCCATGCTGCTTGCCGCTGCTCTGCTCGTGACCGCATTCCTAAGTTGCAGTAAAGAAGACACTACCGTTGGCGCCGATACTGCCACTGCCACTGTCTCGGCCCTTCCTCTTGATCTGTCTTCCGTTCTTTTCTGTGCTTCTGCCTCTGCTTCCATCTCTGCTTCCACCTCTGCCCCTCCCCCGGCCTTAGTCTCTATCCCTGTTTCTGACCCTGCTCCAATACGCACAGACCACCATCCTGGCCTAGTTTCCCTCACCGAACTAAAAGTTTCCGACTGCCCGCTTATCTCCTCTCTCCCAGAAAACTTCTCCTTCCCCGCCCTCCACACGCTCGCCCTGCGTTCCCTTGGCGACCTGAGCAATCTCCTGGACTTGTCAGCCAGCAGGCTACCGAACCTGCAGCACGTGGACCTGGAAGAGGTGGGTGGGGAGGCTGGCACGTGGCTGATAGACAGTCTCCCTGGTGCTCGGGCGCGGAGGCTGCGCCTGCTGCTGCATGACAGGTTTCTCTGCATGCTGCTGCTGGGAGTGGAGTTGCTGCTCGAGGTGGCTGTGCTGCTGGTAGGCCGCGTGTATTCAGCGGTGAAAGGGGTGGGCGCGTGGTTGGCTCATCTTGCATGTTGGTTGTTCAGGCTGCATGGCTGATTGTGTAGGAGGGGCTTTAGGAAGCTACAGTCATATGCTGCAGTGAGCGACTGGCCACTTGAGGGTGTCGTGCTTGAAGGTACATATTGATGGTAAAGTGAGAGTACACACAAATATATCTAAGTTTTGTATCCTCTAAGAGGTGACTCTATACAGTCTATATCCTCTAAGAGGTGACTCTATACAGTCTATACAAACATGACAAATACACATGTTTGACACATATGGCCAGACGCCCTGCTGAAGTGTGGTGTGGTGTGGTCCTTCCCTGCAGACAAATGTTCGATTTTTGCTGAATAAATTGTAGTACGGCACTCTCTACTTGAACAAAAAGACTCGGTGTATATTTCAAGAATATTTTGGCACTGTGATGGTGAGACCAAAAGCCAAGGAGTGGAAGCCACACTGAGTTGCTGTTCATTTGATCTGTGCAGTGTCGGGGGTTACAATATAGAATCCAGGCATCGCTGCTGCACATGCAGCCCCAAGGGACACTGTCTGTCAGCTCAGCTTTAGAGCACAATTCAGCGAGTCCCAAATGGTCTGTCTGTGGTAGTGTAAGCAGACTAGAGAGAGGGGTCCAGGCACGGCATCTAGGCACCACTGTACTTTTAAGAGCAGGAATTGCTGCAGGAGCTACTTGTGGTAAAGGAAGACGAAGCCGATGACGAAGAACCCTATCATCTGGTGACCACAGGCATGCGAGGGTGCAGAGGCACAAGGGAGGGTGCAAAGGAGCGATGGGAGGATGGGAAGGGAAGGTGCAAGGGTGGACGCGAGAGCTGACTGGGTGGGTAGGCGTGGGGAGGGGGGAGAAGGGGAGTAGTGCTCAAGGGAGAAGATGGCAACGGTAAGTGATGGGACAGAACGCACAGTATCGTGTGCTCCTAGCAAGTATAGATTTAGCCCCCAGCTAGTACATTCATAAGGCAAACCCGATCCATGCAGAAAGCCAGAGAGGAATCGAGTTCTGCTATGGCACATGAGGGAAGGAAGGAAAAGGGTGGGAGAGGGGGCGGCCGGGGGGGCTGAAGGTGTTGGATATTGGATAGAGAGATAAGGACATACCTAGCATGGAGAAGGTGGATGGAGGCAGAGTGAGGCGTGGCAGGGAGAAGGAGAGGCGTGGCAGGGAGAAGGAGAGGCGTGGCAGGGAGAAGGCAGGAGACGAGGGGCGTACCATGGAGAAGGTGGAGGCGTAGTAGGGGAAGGCGGCTGGAATGAAGCGCTCAAACTCGTCGTGGCGGAAGGGGCGCACAGGGATCTGCGGGAGGGGTGCGGTGGTTGGGAGGAGCGGGGCATCAGGGCACGGGGCAAGGGTTGGCGCGGAGGGGATGAAGCACTGGAACTTGGTGGCTTTTGAGTCGATGAAGCGCTGGAACTTGGTGGCTTTTGGGTCGATGAAACGCTGGAACTAGTCGTGGCAGACGTGGCGCTCATGGATAGTGCAAACGGGGAGAGAGAGGTGGCTTGGAGGTGGAGGGAAGGGGAACACTGGGGAAAGGGTTGCTTTGAGCCGTCTTAAAACGACGAGGGGAATGAACAGCTCAAACACATCGAGGCAGGGATGCACGGGGGATCTATGGAGGTGGTTGGGCGGACCAGACGCCAAGGCAGGGAGGAAGGGAAGGCGTGGAGGATGAGGAATAGAGGGAGACAGGAGGAGGGAAGAATGGCAAAAGTTGGAGGGCTAGAGTGAAGGGGATGATCGGATGAAAGGGAGCGATGTCAGCATACTGAGGAGATATCAAGGGCGCAACCTGGGGAGGCAGGGAAGTGAGTGACATGACATGTAGTGCCTTCTCACCTGTTGAGCCTTCTCACCTGTTGAGCCTTCTCACCTGTTGAGCCTTCTCACCTGTTGAGCCTTCTCACCTGTTGAGCCTTCTCACCTGTTGAGCCTTCTCACCTGTTGAGCCTTCTCACCTGTTGAGCCTTCTCACCTGTTGAGCCTTCTCACCTGTTGAGCCTTCTCACCTGTTGAGCCTTCTCCCTCACCTGCTTGGAGAGCGAGATGGTGGAGTAGCCCAGGCGCTTGTGCTCCACCTTGAACTGGAACACGCCGTACACGTCCGGCACCTGGAAGGCCGTGAAGAACCGACCCTGGGGGGGGGAGAGAGAGGATAGGCACGAGGGGAAAGAGGCGAGAGGGGAGAGGAGGTTGAGCTGGAAGATGCCGTCCACGTCCAGCTGGAAGGCCGTGAAGAAGCGACCCTGGGGGGGAAGAGACAGGGGCAGAAAGAGAGAGGGGGGAAGAGGGAAGAGGAGGTTGAATTGAAACACGCCGTACACGTCCGGCACCTGGAAGGACGTGAAGAACCGACCCTGAGGAAAGGAGAGAGAGGGCAGGCACAAGGGGAAAGAGGCGAGAGGGGAGAGGAGGTTGAGCTGGAAGACGCTGTCCCACACTGCGATGGAACATGTGGGTACAGAATAAGACATTAATCATCATAAGTACGGAGATCAACCTACTTGCCAGACCACATGCATCTCACCTTGTCATCACGGAGAGCGTCTTGAGCACGTAGGGGCTCATCATGTAGAACTGCACTTGCACGTCGTCGCCCCTGCATGCATGGGAACGTGTTACAACTTCATGCGCCAGAGCCTCACCTTGTCATCATGCGCCAGCGTCTTGAGCACGTAGGGGCTCATCATGTAGAACTGCACTTGCACGTCGTCGCCCTTGAATGGCACCCACTCGCTGCCCGCCCACTCAAAGATGTCCACTGCGAACTCCTGGCAGGGAGCAAGAGAGCGATGGGGAAAGGGGAGATGCGGACTGGCTACCCCTGCACAGATCAGTTATGGCGGGCACGCAGACAGGCAGGCGGGGAAACACTGCAGGTCGGTGCACGCGTGAGCAGGCATGCCCGGTGGTCTGAGATGCGAGCGGGCTCACCAGCTGGCCCCCTTGACCAGGTGCCCGGCTTAACAAGCAGGCTCACCAGCTGACCCCCTTGACCAGGTGTCCGGCTTAACAAGCAGGCTCACCAGCTGACCCCCTTGACCAGGTGTCCGGCTTAACAAGCAGGCTCACCAGCTGACCCCCTTGACCAGGTGTCCGGCTTAACAAGCAGGCTCACCAGCTGACCCCCTTGACCAGGTGCCCGGCCTAACAAGCAGGCTCACCAGCTGGTCTGAGACGCGGTACATAGCCGGCTCCATGCTCTCGCCCGCCTTGATGCGGCCTGAGAACCCTAACATGACACACGCCAACCAAGACCCCTTGCAATGACGCACACGCGCCAGTCAATGGGCCATGCTGCCAGGCTCACCAGCTGGTCAGAGACGCGGTAGATGGCGGGCTCCGTGCTCTCGCCCGCCTTGTTGTGGCGCAGATTCTCAGCCTGAGGAGGGGAGGGTGAAATTGTGAGGCGTAGTGGGAGGGGGGAGATGCGAATGGTGAGGGGGGATGGGAATGGTGAGGGGCGACGGGACGGTGAGCAGAGACCTTAGGACTGTGCACCTTAGGAATTATACAATCTAGTTTCGACAATCAAGTGCTCTACCTCTCGCCTTGAGGTGCCCCCTCTCAAGGAAGGTCCACTTGGAGAGCTGAGAGAGCCGCGCGCCAAGCGCGAGCCACCCTCAGATGGGCCCGTCAGCACAGTCACGTCTCCCTACCCTCACCTTCAACAGCCCTGGTTTCCACAATCAAGTGCTCTACCACCTCGAGGTGCCCCCTCTCGAGGAAAATCTTTAAGAATTCTCAATCATCCCTCGAGGTGCCCCCTCTCAAGGAAGGTCCACTTGGAGGGCTGGGAGAGCCACGCGCCAAGCGAGAGCCACGAGCCAAGGGCCCGTCATCACATTCCCGCGCCCCCATCCGCGTTTGAAGGAGACAAGCCCTAATGATTGCAGCTTCATGCCCTGCCTCGCACCTTGAGGTGTCATCACGACATGCCCTGCCTCTCACCTTGAGGTGCGATCACATGGCCTATCTCGCACCTTGAGGTGCGATCACATGGCCTATCTCGCACCTTGAGGTGCGATCACATGGCCTATCTCGCACCTTGAGGTGTGATCACATGGCCTATCTCGCACCTTGAGGTGTGACCACATGGCCTATCCCGCACCTAGAGGTGTGACCACATGGCCTATCTCGCACCTTGAGGTGCGATCACATGGCCTATCTCGCACCTTGAGGTGCGATCACATGGCCTATCTCGCACCTTGAGGTGCGATCACATGGCCTATCTCGCACCTTGAGGTGTGACCACATGGCCTATCTCGCACCTAGAAGTGTGACCACATGGCCTATCTCGCACCTTGAGGTGCGATCACATGGCCTATCTCGCACTTTGAGGTGTGATCGCATGGCCTATCTCGCACCTAGAGGTGTGATCGCATGGCCTATCTCGCACCTTGAGGTGTGATCGCATGGCCTATCTCGCACCTTGAGGTGTGATCGCATGGCCTATCTCGCACCTTGAGGTGTGATCACATGGCCTATCTCGCACCTTGAGGTGTGATCACATGGCCTATCTCGCACCTTGAGGTGCCCCCTTTCGTGGAAGGTCCACTTGGAGAGCTCCGAGACGAACTGTTCATTGCCGGACGGCGAGAGCCACTGGGACGTCTTGGCGTCTGGTGCGGCCGCGTCGCTGGTGGTGGCAGACACGTCGACCACTGCGCGGAAGAAGCTGAAGCGGGCGAGAGGAAGGGACGGAGAAAGAGAGGGTATGAGAGAATATGAGCAGGTATGAGCAGTGGTATTCTTCCAATATACTCTGAAACATCTGACGAGGGGGGCCTGGGGTAAAAAACAGAACACATCTGATGAGGGGGGCCTAGGGGTCACTGCTGGTGACAGACGTTCACGGGTAGCATGGTGGGAACCGAAGGGGAGCGAAGAGGGAGGTGTGGAGAGGGGGGAAGAGGAGAGGGGAGGGGAATGAGGAGAGAAAAGGGGGAGAAGGGGAGAACCGGGGGACGAGGGGAGAGCAGAGGGCGAGGGGAGAGCAGGGGGGGGGGGGGGGAGAACCGGGGGGCGAGGGGAATAGGAGGATGGAGGGTGGTCGACTCACTACAGCAGCACCCCACCTGTCAGTGAAGAGCGCGAGGGAGCCCGAGATGAGCACGCGGGCGTTGTTGCGCGCCTGCATGGCCGCCACCAGCGACACCGCCTTGCCCTGCAGCGCCGGGGGCTCCTTGAGCGTGGCAGCTGGGTCCGCCGCGTAGGCTGAGGGGGAGCCAGACAGCACGGGCACCACCTGATGGCGTTGTGTGTGGGGCCGGAGGGAAGGAAACGTAATTCGTTTCAACAAGTGACTGGAAAAGACCCCCCTGACTCCTTGAGAGGGAAGCAGCTAAGTCCGCCGCGTAGGCTGAGGGGGAGCCAGACAGCACGGACACCACCTAATGGCGTCGCGTGTGGGGGGTGGGAGGAAGGAGGGGGGAGGGCGAGAGGAGGGACGTGGGCGGAGAGAGTGCGTGCTGTGGTTCGCAGGAAAGTGATCTAGGAGCGGCACAGGAGAACAGCATGCAAGAGTGGCTCGGCACGGGAGGCGGAAAACGAGGGCGCGAGAAACCGTGGCTTTGCAAGAAACTCGAGAGAGGGGGAGGGAGATTTTGCAAGGTGTTGAGTTGAGGGGAGGGCGTAAGAGAGAGAGAGAGAGCGCGGGGGTTGTGTTGAGCGAAGGGCGGGAAGTGAGGGAGAGTTTGTGTGAAGAGATGGCATACCAGCTCGGACGTGGGCGAGACAGTCATGGCAACCCCTTGGAAAAGCACGGGTCCCTGCAGAGCAGCGGATGGGCATGCCGAGGGTGGGGATGCGGAGGGTGGGCATGCGGAGGGAGAAAGAGGAGCACAGATGCAGAGGGGTGGCGGTGGAGGAAGGAGACAAGGGAAGGGGCGGAGACAAAGGGGAGGGCATGATTCACTTTGTTTGCAAGAGAGGCACAACCATCAGAGATCACGAAACCCTGCGAGGCGAACAAGCTAAGTTGACAAAATTCGGACCAGCATACCTTGATGGGCGCGGGACCGAGGATGACGGAGGAGTTGAGGAGATTGCTGCCCACGACGAGCGTGTGGTCGTCCCTGCGCCCGCTCACCCGCGCGAACTGCTGGTGGTCCACCACCACGCCCTTGGGGTTCTGCACGCGCGTGAGAGAACAAAGTGGCGGGGAGCATGGGGTGCATGGGATAGTCGGGTGATGGAAGGCCAACTGCTGGTGGTCCACCACCGCCTTTGGGGATCTGCACACAGATTCGTGCAGGGATTGTAGGGAGGGGGGTGCACAGGGTAGAGGGTGGTGGTTGAGCCGAATGATGGCGATGACACCACGCCCTTGGGGTTCCGCACCCAGATTCGTGCATCAGATTGAATGGATTTGGGGTGCACAGCGTCGAGGGTAGAGGGCGGTGGGTGCGCAAAGAAACCCTGGTCAATGGCAAACCCGTTGGGGATATCGTACCAGAGACCAGTCATTCACACACCGACCCCATAACTCGAGACTCACCTCATCAACATGCACGCCGCACTGACGCGCAATATCGCGGATGAGTCGCAATTATGATGCGAATAGACACACACACACCGACCCCAGAACGTACCTCATCGAGATCCACGCCGCACTCGAGTGCGATGTCGCGGATAGGTTCGGACTCACGATGCGCGTCAGCACATACCTCATCGAGATCCACGCCGCACTCCAGTGCAATATCGCGGATGGTGTCGGATGCGCCACTGTCCGCCGCGAGGATAAGGTCGTGGCCCGAGTCGACAAAGTCGAGAATAGCTGCCACGTCCACCACGCCGCCGAACGCTGGAAGCAAGCGGTGCGTGCGTGGGGAGGGAGAACAGGAAGAGAGGGGCGGACGGAAGGGGGAAGGGGTAGTGGAATGGACGAGGATGAGATCGTGGCCCGAGTCCACCAAGTCGAGGATCGCCGCCACGTCCACCACGCCGCCAAACGATGGGGCATGTTGAGTACGGGAAACAGGGAGCACGGGGAACGGGGGGAAAGGAGAGAGGGAATGAAGGAGAAACCAGCGAGGATGGGGCCGTGCCACGGGGGCAGAGTCGACGAAGTCGCGGATCGCCGCCACGTCAACCACGGCGCCGAACGCTAGGGCATGGAGAACACGAGGATGGAGACAGTGGAAATGACGAGGACGAGTACCCGATACTCTAGGAGCGAGAATGATGGCGGCATCGTGGAGGTACTATCGAGTCACCTTACAGCGCGAATATATATCACGTACACGAGACTTCGGGCGCGAGGATGATGGCAGCGTCGTAGAGGTATTCGCTATAGTCGCCTAAGTCGCAAAAATATATACACATCTATATATATCTAAATATGCACATATAACATACACACGTACATGAGACTTTGGGCGCGAGGATGATGGCGGCGTCGTAGAGGTACTCGCCGTACTTCTGCAGCACGAGGCTCGAATCCCTCGCCGCGCGCAGGTCCAGGTCGTACCCGCGATCTGCGGGGAACGCAAGAGCGCGACGGACGCACGGGAGTGAGAGGAGAGGGGACATCACAGCGAGGGAAAGAATGGGGCGAAAGGGAGGGACGGACGATGCTGACGACGAGGCTGGCCGTGAGGAACGTGCCGGTGCCGTCAGGGTCAGGCTGCTAGCCGACAGGACACGACATGCGGACGTTATTCAGCGGTAGGGACGGGAGGTGCCGCGAGACTGGATAGCGGAGTGGCAGACGGGAAGTGACGCGCAATGCGCGGGTGGATCTAAGAGACGACGGGCTGATGTCCGTGTCGCCGAATTCGACAGCTAATGTCATTCCATGACAGATAGTGCCCGATTCCATGAGCTATGTCAGTGTCGCCGATTCCCTGCGCTAATGTCGGTGTGTCACCGACTCCCTTACTGACATTACCGATTTCCTGAGATAAACAAGTGACGTTGATTCTCTCGGCTATGACAACGTCCCATATCTCCCGTACCGTATCAACGTCGCCTATTTCCGCACTAATGTCTGTGTCGCCGATTCCCTGAGCTAATCTCACTGTCGCATGCGACTAGAGGCATGACGCCGTGTGCTCGCACGTGACTGCTATGACAGGACAAAATGCACTCCTCGGTCTACACACATCCAAGATCCATACTATCGGTCAACAGATTTAAGCGCAATCCGCGAAAGACCGAAGATCCGGGCGCAAGATCTTTGAACAGTTTGAGCGTAGACCCCAAGATCTAAGTGCAATCCGTGCTCGGAAACTGAATGCGTCGGCCGTCAGACCGTCTATGTAGGTAACGGGTTGAAATGAAGAAACGGAGCCTTGAAAATGATCGCCTTCGGACTGAATTTCTCCGTTACAGCGGGACTCGAATCATCTTGCAAGATCTCAAGCAACTACCGCGGCTCGTGAATACCTACGACGCTCTTAATTACCTGCGAGGTTCTTAAAGAAGATAGAGTAGGCGTCCTTATTCTTAAGATCGTCCAGCAGCACCAGGATGCGCTGGTCCGTCGGCCGCTCCTCCGAAAACGCCGCGCATCCCGCCAGGCAGACCGCGATCACCGCGAGCACGCACAGCACGCGCGGCCCCATCTCCGCTATCACTACCGCTTTAAGAAGGGGTCTTATGAGGGATTATGTCAGAGGTAAGGTGCTAAGGACCTGGATCCTGATCTCCCACTGTACCAGGAGAGGGAAAATAAGAACAAGGTGAGCCTGGCCCAGCGAGATCCCGAGGGTCATCAGACAGGCAATCCTGAGGCCAAATTCCGCGGGCGCGACTGGAACGGGCGAGCGGAACAGGCGAGCGGAACGATCTGGCGAAAGCAACTGGCAGTCCGGGGAAGGGGAAGTTTAATGTCGAGGATGGGAAGCCGCGGGATGTGATACACATGACAGTTCAAATATGCGTGATAACACAAATGCACCTTCTAGGAAGGAATATGACAGAGGTGGAACATTCACGCCAAAAGCTCAATGTCGTCCAACTCTCAAGATCGCCCGACGCTCAAGATCACAAAACCCTCAAGATCGCCCAACCCTCAAGATCGCACAACGCTTAAAGCGAGCGGTTATAATAGTGACCCATCTTTCTAGTTGGGCCCAACTTGATTGGGACCCTCGAACAGATATAGGGGGGACAAGCTAGCAGGCAGAAGAAAACGTCGTTTCGGGGCGGGCAGTCACTCAGCAGCAAAAGCACCTGCCCGCGCGACAAATTCGGATATGTGGACATGGTTCTGTTTATACCCATAATACTAGCTAGTTCGCCTCGTTGGGGCTCGTTTGTAACCGTATTCTTTCGACCTCGATTGGTTGCGGTTCAATCAAACTCAAAATGGTGGACACGCAATGGGAAAAAGTGTGGTTGGCGGGAGGTCGAAGTAAACACGCCTTGATTTGGTAGCCCTACGTTGGGGAAAATTTCGACCAATCAGAAAACCAGTTGTGTTCTTGCATGAGTAGTGAACCCGGGTCCAAGTTGGAAATCAAGTTGGGTCCATTTGGAGAATGACGAGGCAATGGGGTCGCACAAGTACCTGCGACCTGTGACAGCTCGCAAACCCTGTCCTACAAATTTCCCAACCAATCATGTGCTCGCGCTTCTTCCCTCTGAACAGCGCGACTGCGTTATGGAACTGCCCTGGTTCTGCCGAGTAAGGCTAAGAACCCCTTAGAAAAGATCGAGGGTCCCTTGGTTTCAAGTTGGACCCGCCTTCACTATTTTAGCCCCTCGCTTTAAGATCGCCCATCCCTCGAGATCGTCCAACACTGAAGATCGCCCAACGCTAAAGATCGCCCAACGCTAAAGATCGCACAACGCTAAAGATCACCCAACGGTCAAAATCGCCCAACGCTCAAGACCGCCCATTCCGCAAGATCCCCCAACACTCATGATCCCCCAACTCTCAACACCAAGATCACCCAACTTTTTAGATTGCCCAACCCTAAAGACCGCCCAACTCTCAAGATCGCCAAAAGCTCAAGATTGCCCAACGCGCACGATCGCCCAACGCTCAAGATCGCCCAACGCTCAAGATCGCCCAACGCTCAGGATCTTCCAACTCTCAAGATCGCCCAACGCTTAAGATCACCCAACGCTTAAGATCGCCAAACGTTTAAGATCCCCCAACTCTCAAGATCACCCAACTCTCCAGATTGCCCAACTCTCAAGATCGCCCAACTCTCAAGATCGCCCAACTCTCAAGATCGCCCAACACTCAAGATCGCCCAACGCTCAAGATTGCCCAACTCTCAAGATCGCCCAACGCTCAAAATCGCCGAACGCTCAAGATCGCCCAACTCTAAAGATCGACCATCCCTCAAGATCGCCACGTTTAAGATCGCCAAACTCTGAAGATCGCCCAACGCTCAACATCGCCCAACTTTCAAGATCGCCCAGGGCTCAAGATCTCCCATCACTCAATATCGCCTATCTTTCAAGATCGCCCATAGCTTAAGATCTCTTAGCAGTCAAGATCGCCCAGCTCTCAAGATCGCCCAAAGTTCAAGATCACCCAACGTTCAAGATCACCTAACGCTCATAATCGCCCTACGCTCAAGATCGCCCAACGCACAATATCGCCCAACTCTCAAGATCGCCCAACGCTCAAGATCGCTCAACTCTCAAGATTGCCCAACGCTCAAGATTTTCCAACGCTCAAGATCGTCCAACTCTCAAGATCGCCCTGCTCCAAAGATCACCCAACGATCAAGATCGCCCGTCTCTCAAGATCGCCAAACGCTTAAGATCACCCAACTCTCAAGATCCCCCAACGCTCAAGATCGCCCAACTTTCATGATCGCCCAAGCTCAAGATCGCCCAACGCTCAAGATCGCGCAACACTCAAAATCACCTAATGCTCAAAATCGCCCAACGCTCAAGATCGCCCAACCCTCAAGATTGCCCAACTTTCAGGATCGCCCAAAGCTCAAGATCTCCCAGCACTCATGATCGCACAATGCTCAAGATCGCCCAATGCTCAAGATCACCCGACGCTCAAGATCGCCCAGCGCTCAAGATCGCCAAACTCTCAAAATCGCCCAACGCTCAAAATCGGCCAACGCTCAAGATCGCCCAACGCTCAAGATCGCCCAATTCTCAACATCGCCCAACGCATTGCCCAACTCTCAAGATCACCCAATTCTCAAGCTCGCCCAACGCTCAAGATCGTCCAACTCTCAAGATCGCCCAACTCTGAAGATCGCCCTAAGTTTTTGGATTGCCCGACCCTCAAGACCGCCCAAAGCTCAAGATTGCCCAAAGCTCAAGATCGCCCAACGCTCAAGATCGTCCAACGCTCAAGATCGCCTAATGCTCAAGATCTTCCAACTCTCAAGATCACCCAACGCTTAAGATCGCCGGCGCTTGAGATCGCAAAACGCTTAAGATCGCCCAACTCTCAAGATCGCCCAACTCTCAAGATCGCCCAACTCTCAAGATCGCCCAACTTTCAAGATCGCCCAACTCTCAAGATCGCCCAACTCTCAAGATCTCCCAACGCTCAAGATCGCCCAACGCTCAAGATCGCCCAACGCTAAAGATCGTCCAACTCTAAAGATCGCCCCGCTCCAAAGTTCACCCAACGATCAAGATCGCCCATCTCTCAAGATCGCCCAACGGATAAGATCGCCCAACTCTCAAGATCGCCCAACGCTCAAGATCGACCAACTCTCAAGATTGCTCAACTCTCAAGATCGCCCAATGCTCAAGATCGCCCAACGCTCAAGATCGCCCAACCCTCAAGATCGCCCGACCCTCAAGATTGCCCAACTCTCAAAATCGCCCAACTTTCAAGATCACCCAAGCTCAAGATCGCCCAACACTCAAAATCGCCCAACTTTCAAAATCGCCTGACGCTCAAGATCGCCCAACTCTCAAGATTGCCCAACTTTCAAGATCGCCCAAAGCTCAAGATCTCCCAGCACTCAAGATCGCCCAAAGCTTAAGATCGCCCAACTCTCAAAATCGCCCCACGCTCAAAATCCCCCAACGCTCAAGATCGCCTACCTCTCAAGATTGCCCAACACTCAACATTACCAAACTCTCAAGATCGCCCAACTCTCAAGATCGCCTAACGCTCAAAATCGCCCAACCCTCGAGATCGTTCAACCCTCGAGATCGCCCAACTCTCAAGATCGCCCAGCTCTCAAGATCCTTCAACGCTCAAGATCGCCCAACGCTCAAGATCGCCCAACTCTAAAGATCGCCCAATGCTCAAGATCGCCCCACACTCAAGATCGCCCAACTCTCAAGATCGCCCAACCTCAGGATCGCCCAACCCTCAGGATCGCCCAACGTTCAAGATCACCCAACTCTTTTACCCAATGCTCGAGATCGCCCAACCCGCAAGACTGCCCAACGCTCAAGATCGCCCAACTCTCAGGATCACCCAACGCTCAAGATCGCCCAACTCTCAAGATCGTCCAACGCTCAAGTTCGCCCAACTCTCGAGATCGCCCAACGCTCAAGATCGTCCAACACTCAAGATCGTCCTACTCTCAAGATCGCCCAGCTCTCAAGATCATTCAACGCTCAAGGTCGCCCAGCTCTCAAGATCGCCCAACTCTCAAGATCACCCAACGCTCAAGATCGCCCAAAGCTCAAGACCGCCCAACTCTCAAGATCGCCAAACTCTCAAGATCGTCCAACGCTCAAGTTCGCCCAACTCTCAAGATCGCCCAACGCTCAAGATCGTCCTACTCTCAAGATCGCCCAGCTCTCAAGATCATTCAACGCTCAAGATCGCCCAGCTCTCAAGATCGCCAAACTCTCAAGATTGCCCAACGCTCAATATCGCCCAACTCTCAAGATCGCCCAACACTCAAGAACGCCCAACTCTCAAGATCGCCCAACACTCAACAACGCCCAACTCTCAAGATCGCCCAACGCTCAAAATAGACCAACGCTCAAGATCGCCCAGCTCTCAAAATCATTCAACGCTGGAGATCGCCCAACTCTCAAGATCGGCCAGCTCTCAAGATCATTCAACGCTCAAGATCGCCCAACTCTCATGATCGCCCAACTCTCAAGATCGCCCAACGTTCAAGATCGCCCAACTCTTTTGCCCTATGCTCAAGATCGCCCAACGCTCAAAATCGACCAACGCTCAAGATCGCCCAACGCTCAAGATCGCCCAACTCTCAAGATCGCCCAACTTTCAAGATCGCCCAACTCTAAAGACCACCCAACTCTCAAGATCGCCCAACTCTCTAGATCACCCAACGCTCAAGATCGCCCAACTCTCAAGATCGCCCAACTCTCATGATCTCCCAACGCTCAAGATCACCCAACCCTCAAGATCGCCCAACCCTCAAGATCGCCCTACTCTCAAGATCGCCCATCTCTCAACATCGCCCAACTCAAAAGATCGCCCAACTCCCAAGATCGCCCACCGCTCAAGATTGCCCAACGCTCAAGATCGCCCATCTCTTAAGATTGCCCAACGATCAACATCGCCCAACCCTCAAGATCGCCCAGCCCTCAGAATCGCCCAACGCTCAAGATCGACCAACTCTCAAGATCGCCCAACTCTCAAGATCGCCCAACTCTTAAGGTTGCCCAACGCTCAAGATTTCCCGACCCTCAAGATCGCCCAACTCTCAGAATCGCCCAACGCTCAAGATCGCCCAACTCTCAAGATCGCCCAACTCTCAAGATCGCCCAACGTTCAAGATCGCCCAACTCTTTTGCCCTATGCTCAAGATCGCCCAACGCTCAAAATCGACCAACGCTCAAGATCGCCCAACGCTCAAGATCGCCCAACTCTCAAGATCGCCCAACTTTCAAGATCGCCCAACTCTGAAGACCACCCAACTCTCAAGATCGCCCAACTCTCTAGATCACCCAACGCTAAAGATCGCCCAACTCTCAAGATCGCCCAACTCTCATGATCTCCCAACGCTCAAGATCACCCAACCCTCAAGATCGCCCAGCCCTCAGAATCGCCCAACGCTCAAGATCGACCAACTCTCAAGATCGCCCAACTCTCAAGATCGCCCAACTCTTAAGGTTGCCCAACGCTCAAGATTTCCCGACCCTCAAGATCGCCCAACTCTTTTGCCCTATGCTCAAGATCGCCCAACGCTCAAAATCGACCAACGCTCAAGATCGCCCAACGCTCAAGATCGCCCAACTCTCAAGATCACCCAACTTTCAAGATCGCCCAACTCTAAAGACCACCCAACTCTCAAGATCGCCCAACTCTCTAGATCACCCAACGCTCAAGATCGCCCAACTCTCAAGATCGCCCAACTCTCATGATCTCCCAACGCTCAAGATCACCCAACCCTCAAGATCGCCCAACCCTCAAGATCGCCCTACTCTCAAGATCGCCCATCTCTCAACATCGCCCAACTCAAAAGATCGCCCAACTCCCAAGATCGCCCACCGCTCAAGATTGCCCAACGCTCAAGATCGCCCATCTCTTAAGATTGCCCAACGATCAACATCGCCCAACCCTCAAGATCGCCCAGCCCTCAGAATCGCCCAACGCTCAAGATCGACCAACTCTCAAGATCGCCCAACTCTCAAGATCGCCCAACTCTTAAGGTTGCCCAACGCTCAAGATTTCCCGACCCTCAAGATCGCCCAACTCTTTTGCCCTATGCTCAAGATCGCCCAACGCTCAAAATCGACCAACGCTCAAGATCGCCCAACGCTCAAGATCGCCCAACTCTCAAGATCACCCAACTTTCAAGATCGCCCAACTCTAAAGACCACCCAACTCTCAAGATCGCCCAACTCTCTAGATCACCCAACGCTCAAGATCGCCCAACTCTCAAGATCGCCCAACTCTCATGATCTCCCAACGCTCAAGATCACCCAACCCTCAAGATCGCCCAACCCTCAAGATCGCCCTACTCTCAAGATCGCCCATCTCTCAACATCGCCCAACTCAAAAGATCGCCCAACTCCCAAGATCGCCCACCGCTCAAGATTGCCCAACGCTCAAGATCGCCCATCTCTTAAGATTGCCCAACGATCAACATCGCCCAACCCTCAAGATCGCCCAGCCCTCAGAATCGCCCAACGCTCAAGATCGACCAACTCTCAAGATCGCCCAACTCTCAAGATCGCCCAACTCTTAAGGTTGCCCAACGCTCAAGATTTCCCGACCCTCAAGATCGCCCAACTCTCAGAATCGCCCAACGCTCAAGATCGCCCAACTCTCAAGATCGCCCAACTCTCAAGATCGCCCAACGTTCAAGATCGCCCAACTCTTTTGCCCTATGCTCAAGATCGCCCAACGCTCAAAATCGACCAACGCTCAAGATCGCCCAACGCTCAAGATCGCCCAACTCTCAAGATCGCCCAACTTTCAAGATCGCCCAACTCTGAAGACCACCCAACTCTCAAGATCGCCCAACTCTCTAGATCACCCAACGCTCAAGATCGCCCAACTCTCAAGATCGCCCAACTCTCATGATCTCCCAACGCTCAAGATCACCCAACCCTCAAGATCGCCCAACCCTCAAGATCGCCCTACTCTCAAGATCGCCCATCTCTCAACATCGCCCAACTCAAAAGATCGCCCAACTCCCAAGATCGCCCACCGCTCAAGATTGCCCAACGCTCAAGATCGCCCATCTCTTAAGATTGCCCAACGATCAACATCGCCCAACCCTCAAGATCGCCCAGCCCTCAGAATCGCCCAACGCTCAAGATCGACCAACTCTCAAGATCGCCCAACTCTCAAGATCGCCCAACTCTCAAGATCGCCCAACGCTCAAGTTCGCCCAGCTCTCAAGAACGCCCAGCTCTCAAGATCACCAAGTTCTCAAGGTCGCCCAACGCTCAAGATCGCCCAACTCTCAAGATCCCCCAACACTCAAAATCACCCAACGCTCAAGATCGCCCAACTCTCAATATTTTTCAACGCTCAAGGTCGCCCAACTCTCAAGATCGCCTAACTCTCATGATCTCCCAACGCTCAAGATCGCCCAACCCTCAACATCGCCCTACTCTCAAGATCGCCCATCTCTCAAGATCGCCCAACTCTCAAGATCGCCCAGCTCTCAAGATCACCAAGTTCTCAAGGTCGCCCAACGCTCAAGATCGCCCAACCCTCAAGATCGCCCAGCCCTCAGAATCGCCCAACGCTCAAGATCGCCCAGCTCTCAAGATCGCCCAACTCTCAAGATCGCCCAACGCTCAAGATCGTCCAACACTTTTGCCCAATGCTCAAGATCGCCCAACGCTCAAGATCGCTCAACGCTCAAAATCGCCCAACGCTCAAGATCGCCCATCTCTCAAGATCGCCTAACTCTCATGATCTCCCAACGCTCAAGATCACCCAACCCTCAAGATCGCCCAACCCTCAAGATCGCCCTACTCTCAAGATCGCCCATCTCTCAAGATCGTCCAACTCAAAAGATCGCCCAGCTCTCAAGATCATTCAACGCTCAAGATCGCCCAGCGCTCAATATCGCCCAACTCTCAAGATCGCCCAACTCTCAAGATCGCCCAACGCTCAAGACTGCCCGCTATACAGTTTTACACAGAAGTAGCTTCAATTTTAGGTACTATATTCCCCCGTATATAAGACCCACCGAAATAGTCACCCCATGGGTGGCATATGCGGGAGATAGTTTAGCATATGGTGCATTATTAAGAGCACCCACTTTTTGGGGCGCGAATTATATATAACACCCTCCATTGAGGATTTGTGGATTTTACTGGTCTAGCGTCAAGGTTTAATCATTAGACAACAGTTTTACAACACTAGTCCGTTGTGCGAGGCATTTCTAGTCCTTTTTCGACTACCTAAGCTACCACTACCATTCACTCAGCACACACTGATAATCCAACAGCTAGCTACATGTCCTAGCAGGTAAGTCAATAGCTAGTCTCTGTCATCGTCCTCATCGTGGTCCTCTCCTGCATGCCACACCTCAGCATCTTCGTCGTCACTAGTGATGTCGTCCCAGTCAAAGTCATCAGTCCAGCGTGATGCAGCCAGGCCCGCCAGAACCTCCGCCGCAGGCATCTCTAGACCTTCGTCACCTTCGGTAGCTGATATCTCCGCCTCTGTCGCTGCTTCTGTAGAGGCTGTTGCTGGTGCTGTGCAGGCTCCTGGATTCCCAGACGCCTCTGATGGTGGCACAGCTGTTGTAGCTCCCGATGCACCATATGATGAGGCAGTATCTGTAGCTTCAATCTCAGCCTCGACATCGGGATCGTCTTCCTCCGTGCTGGGCGTGGCGCTTGGCTCCACATATTCCGATGATTCCCTACAGGGGAAAACACAACGACGAGATAGTAAGCGGGGGCTTTAGGAGTAGTGGTGGAGAGATGCAAGGCATGGTTTTAAAAATCACGATGCAGTTAGAGGTTATAAAGACAAACAATAAAGGCGTTACTCACTAGCAGGGGTTGTGGAATCGCAGCCGAATTCTTCGAACCACTCGCTGTAGGACCTCCGGACATGCCCCTTGACATACCGGTTTACCGCCACGTCTAGACGCTGCACGATGGGCGTGCAGCCGCCGGGGATGACAGCCCTGGACAGCTTGAAGAGTCACATCAACTGGGACACTCCCTCCATCAGGTGTCCCTTGTACGAATGGAGGACCACCAGAGCCTTCTGACGGCCACCTCGCCGCGAGGGTATCGAGCGGAGAAACGGCACCAGGACGGTGGTGACCCAGTCCTTGATATGGGTCTCGTCCATCCACCCTTTCTTATGGGCCTTGATCATAATTCCTGCGCAAGCGCAAGGTAGGAAACATTAGAGTTCGCCCTGGAAAGACGGCTACGAAAAATATACCGGTGGCGGCACAAAAAAGAGGCACGAAATCCTCACCGGGCGGGACGCGGATCCGAGGTAGTGTCTTCCGCTTGAAGATGACGTACGGTTTTAGTTTCTTGCCACTTGCTGTGACGGCCAGCATGACGATCAGCCTCTCCTACTCGTAGCCGGCCGTGCGCACATGGACAAATCTCGAGCCCCAGACTTTGAGTGTGGTCTCCTGCAGCATCTCCAAGGATAGTGGCGTCTGATCCGCGTTGATGATCAGATCGTCGGGGTAGTCGTTGAGCGTGCGGAGCTGCCGAACGAACTCCCCGGACTTCTCAACCTTCGCGTCACATTCTGCCAATAAAAATAGTAAAAAACAAAAACAGACAAAGCAGAAGTACGGTCAGCAAACAAGGAGGCATGATGAGAGCTAGTGCAGATGACGAGGGCAGGGAGTATTCGCGGCACGTCAAATTACGTACCTACAGTCATGCGCGCTGGCCCATCTTCGTCTTCACGAGCTTCGTCAGTCCCCAGCGCGCGCGGAACCGGAAGTTCCACCGTGACGAGGCGCGCCAGTCGATGCCGGGGTAGTGCTTACGCATGTACTTCCGACTCCATTTCTGCAGCATGCCGATCGAGACCGCCAGCCCTCGCTGGCGGCAGGACGTCGACGCTGCGACGGCAGCACGACGGCGCCGTCACGTCGCCACAGAAGCTTGACGCGACGACGAAGCCGCGGCACGACGACGCGGCCACAGCAGCTGGACGCGGGCGCCATGGACGTGCGAGAGAGGGAGAGAAACAAGCACGCAGCGGAAACGTGAGGAGCAGCCCACAAGGAACGAACTGCTCTGATACCATGTCACAAGACTAGCTTAGCTAGGAAGCCATAGAATGGCACAAGGTTTAGCTAGGAGGAGCCATGGAGTGGCGTGAGGTTTAGGAAGGAGAAAAGTTGAGGAGAGAAAAGGGGTTGGGAATAGAAGAGAGAGGGATACAAGGAGAGGTGTTGTACCCTCTACTGTAAAGTTCAGTAACCTACCAAGCCTAACAATTATATAACACAATATATAATTTTAACAGATATATATGGGGGAATACGGTATTTCCTCAACGCTGGGGAGTGCAAATAACAACCCTTGAATATGGCATGACATACCAGTCACTCACTGCAGCTTCCTACAACTACTCCTACACAGTAAGCGGCTCAGCCTGTACAATCGACACACAGTGCAAGTCACCCAGGTGCACGCCCCTCGCAGCGGCGCATAAAACGGGCCCACCACCAAGCACCACGCCGCTTGGAGCAGCAGATCAAAGCCTTGCACGAGCACGAAGAGAATCTCCTCATGCAGCAGCAGCTGCTGCCTCCCCGCGCGATAACTGGCAAGACAGCGTATGAGCCACGAGCCCGCGTCCCCAGTGCCACGCACATTGTCCAACTCCATGTACTGCATGTTCGGCAGCCGCCAGCGTGGCGAGTCCAGGTCATTGCTCAGGTCTCCCAGGGAACGCAGGGTCAGCATGTGGAGGGCAGGGAAGGAAAAGTTTTTGGGGAGAGAGGAGATGAGCGGGCAGTTGGAAACTTTTAGTTCAGTCAGGGAGACTAGGCCAGGATGGGAGTCTGTGCTGTTTGTAGCAGAGTCAGAGACCGGGATAGAGACAAAGGCAGGGGGATGGGCAGAGACGGTGGCAGCAGCAGTGTCGGTGTCAGCAGCAGTGTTGACTTTACCGCTACTAAGGAATGCAGCCACGAGCAGAGCAGCAGTGAGCAGCATGGCAGGGAGGAGCCAAGCCCTGGGCAGCACAGCAATCAGCAGAACCACTACAGCAACAAGGAGAGACACGACCGTCACCGCCGCATTACTGGATTTCCTAAAGGTGAGCATTGCGGCTGGCACTAGCAGGACAGGAGGGATGAAGTCTAGGCCACTGGAGGGAGGCACTATGAGCCGTTCCATCGCGAGCAGCGACACAGAAAGCAGAATCATCGAGGTAAAGACTGCAGCTGTGAACAGTGCTGCAATGACTACCCTTTCCATGAAACCGTAAGATTCTGGCTCTGGTCCGGAACTATCAGGAGGGCTCGCAGGGGTCAGCGGCTCCAAAGACTCTATAAGGGAGCATGACGCGATACAGAGTTTCTCTAATCGAGTCAGCGTGTACAGGAAAGGAGGAAGCTCCCTAAGCTGTTCACAGCGATACAGCTTCAGCTCTTCCAGGCAATGGCGCAGGCTTCCTTCACAAAATCCTTTGGGCAGATGCTGCAGCTCCGGCAGCTCCAGCTTCAGCGTTTTCAGCCGGGGTAAATTACCCAGGCTTTCGGGCAGCGACCAGATATTAGGGAGGTGGAAGAGAATTAGGGTTCGCAGATGAGACAAGGCCCCGATATCTTGTGGTAGTGAGTCCAGGGAGGTACAGGAGGAGATGGAGAGGGAGGAGAGGGGGAGGAAGCAGATGGCATCAGGGAGGGCTGTAAGGGAATTGCAGAAAGTGAGGGAGAGAGTCTGCAGCTGAGTCATCGACGCCACGACATTTTCGGGCAGATGTTGTAAACTCTCCGATCGAAGGGAAAAGGTTTTCAGCCCGGTCAGCAGTTGAAAGGATTCCGGAATGCACTCCAACCCATCCAATTCGATTTCTAGGGTTTCTAGAAGCCCCAATTCGCCGATCGCGTCGGGAAGCTTCTTAACAGCTTCCGAGAAGCAATTACTGACGCTTAAGCTTCGGAGGTTACTCAGGCTGCCGACGCACTCCGAGAGTCCCTGGAAATTCGCCCCCGCGCAGATCCGCAGTTCCCGCAGCTGCTGAAGCGCGCCGATGATGCTCTCGGGAGCCGAAACGAGCTTCTGTAACGAATCTTCTCCATAGTGAGGATCCGAGCACACGTGGAGGGTGTGGAGGTCCGTGAGGAGGGAGAGGGAGGCGGGGAGATGCGGGAGGGCGTAGGTGGTGAGAAGCCGGAACTCCCTGAGCTTGCGGCACCCGCGGAAGAGAGACGAGAGGCCGGTAACTGTAACCGTCATGCGAAACTGATGCTCCACCGTTAGATGCGTCAGGCCTGGACACGTGGCAGCCAGGCATTGGAAGATCGCGTCGCCGTCGGCGGATAAGATCGAGAATGCGCCCAGCGACACGTGCGTGAGGGTGGGGAAGCGCCCCAGCGCGGAAAGGAGTTGGGGGAGCGGAAGCCACGCGAGTTGCTTGTTTCGATTGTGCTCGGGATTGTGTATCTCTATAATATGATTCGATTTAAATCCGCGGTGCTGAACGGTCAGATGCGAGAGCGCGGCGGCGGCGAGGCGGAGCCAGCGCTTCGACACGAGCGCCGCGCAGCGGAAGGAATCTTGCGCGAGCGCGCGGAGGACGAGCGCGAGCACGTCGTCGGGGAGGCGCTCGACGGGGAACGGCAGAGCGGGGCTCGCGGGCGTGACCGTGGCTTGCAGGCGTTGAAGCAAAGGGACGAAAGCCATCGCGCGGAGTTTTAGAGACGGCGCTAAACGCGGGGAAGGGAGAAATAGTATTTTATGGACAGCTCTATTGCTGTCAGTACAGTGGTCGGGTTTAGAGAAATAGCGCAAGTTGAGCTCATCTGGATGACATGGGGATTCCGCAATGCGAGAAGGCTCGCAGCTGACAGGTAGGGGAACATTTGACAGGAGGCTCGCAGCTGACAGGCAAGTAGGGGCGCATTTGAAGAAACGGGGGCCAGGTTGGGCGCGGGCTCGGAATGCAGTGAAGTGGTTCGTGTGGGCAGGTGGTTGGGCGATAAGTCACCAGCGTGCGACGAGATGGATGAAATCACGATCGGCGATGACGAAACCGGGTCAACGGCGTCACTCGCTTCAACGAACGTAATTTGATGTCAGAACGATGTAACGTGTTACACATACGCATCCATTATATACCTCGCGAAAGATATGTGCAACGAGCTCCCTGTAGTGCCTAGCAACGAGTCTGGACTCCATGAGGAGTGAAGTGAAAATCTGAAGTGGAGCATCATGCACCGTCATGTTGGGTCAACAATCTCGTCTGGAAGATCTGGAACATCTTTTCTCTCGAGCACCCGTCTTTCCTCACACGATAGTATGAGAAGACGCAGCAGTCGATGGACGGTGGGACACGTGGCCATGTTTCCATTCCAGGTGCCCCGTTTTCATCCATAGCTGCATTCGCCTCTGACCCTGCATTTCCTTGCTGCTCGCGTTCCCCTCCCGCATACTGCGCATGGTCTCTCGAGACACCTAACAACGCGGCCATGCCTCCTGCTGCTTGCGCACACACCGCTGCATCCATGCGCAACTCCTCTGCTGTCGCTGAAAAGAAGACCTCCTGGTGAAGCAGGGAGAATGGGAAGGAAGAGAGGGATCAGAAGACGAGAGAGGAAGGAGAGAAAAGGAAAGACAGACTATGGCATGGATAACGGAATTTGTGGCAACGAGACCCAACGGGCATTGTTGAAACAGGGGTGGAAAGAGCAGAGGAACAGAGGGGCAGAGACATCGTACAGCATTGGGTGGCGCGAGGCGCACAAGCAGCCGACCCGTGGCATCCTCCAGCACCAGGACAAGCCCCGCCGCCCACTTCCTCTTTCGCCCTGAACCGTCTTCTCGTGCGGAATCTCCCTTCCCTGGCGCTGCCCTCCCCACACCACTGGCTTCTCCCTCTTCTGCCTCCATTTCTACTCCGTTCCTTGCCACATCAGCCTCAGTGTCTTCAAGCGGCACCACAGCCCTCTCCAGTCTTGCCACGTCAGCATCACCCTCTCCCCTGCGTAGCTTCCCACACGCCCCCTCTACGGCCTCCTCTCCTATCCGTTTGCCCTCCCCCCCACCCTCCACCGTCCCCTCCTTGGCAGAGAGGGCAGTGAAGTACTTGGGATGGAGAGCAGAGGCAAAGACGACCCGCGCTGCACAGCGGAAGCGGTACGGCACCTGGTGCGAGGCACGTGGGTGAGAGGTGAAAGGGGAGGATTCAAGTGCAAGAGGTAAAAGGCAGACAACGCATATGCAGAGCAGAAGCGGTACAGCACCTGCAGTCATTAGGAACACAACTAAGCCCGTGGAGGAAAAGTCAGGGGCAGGAAACAGAGGGAAAGAAATGCCAGAGTTGCCGGTTGCATGGTTCACAGTCCCCAAGTTCAGCACTCACCAATGGGTGGGTGTAGATCTGGCGAAGCGTGGAGTAGGGCTGAAGGTTACGGGCGATTCCTGGCGTTGAACAGGTGGGCACAGCACGGCGGGATGTGAAGAGCTTGTTGCAAGCGCGGGTAGGAGAGGGGCTCCAGAAGACGGGTGGGAAATACATGTCAATCAACCCACAGAGAAAAGGAGAGGGGTTGTGGGAATGGCGGGAGGAGGGAGGGTAAAATGGACTGACGAGTGTGTTGATTGATGGAAGCCCACAGAGCCATGTTGCCAATCCGCGTGTGTGCCTCCTCACTCGCTTCCCTCCCCGCATACTTGCTGTGGTGGGTGAGGAACCAGGGGAAGGGAAGGGCAGAAGCGGCAGAAAGGGCAGAAACGGCAGAATCCAGATTGGGTGGCTTATCATGGAATCTAAAAGCTGTAAGGAACACGGCAGCACAGGCCATACCTTTTTAGCTGTACCACATCGGAGTAGTGGTCCCTGACGAGGCTCAGCCGGCTGCTCTTGTCGAAAATCCCCACCCAGTCCCCTCTGCAGCCATGGCACTTGGCTCTGATGTTCCTCAGCCGCACCCAACATGGCAGCACGCCTGCCTCCTGCCACACGCCAGCCACCCTCCCCTCCTCGCCCTCCTCTCCATCCTCCCCACCTCCTCTCCTCCCACCCCCCTCCCCGTGTCTCTCTCCCCCCTCCCCCGCTCGCCCCGCCCTGTCCGCCCCCCCTGCTACCCCCTGCTGCAGCGTCTGCGGTACAGATGGGTGCAGGCGGTGCAGCAGCCAGTGGGGGTCCTCCACGTTGCACGTGATGGGGAGCAGGGAGCCCAGGGGGGGAATGCGCCGGAGCACCGAGAGAGGAGGGGTGGGGCGACCTCCGATGGAAAAGAGGGGCTGGCCTGTGCGCGGCGGCTGCATGTGCTGTGACGGTTGCACGGAAGGGATTGGCGTTGGTGGCCTGCATAGCAGAGGAGGGGACGGCACCAGAGTGAGGCACGGGAGGCAGCGACAGGTGAGCGAAGGAAAGAAGAAGGAAGGAAGGAAGGAAGGAAGGAGAGTGAAGGAGCGAAGGGATGGAAGCAGAGAGGAGATAGAATGACTGACGCGGAAAGGGAAGGGAGAGGGAGGTCGGTGCCGTCCCACACGAAGAGAACCACCGTGTGATCCCTCCTCACTATGTGCCACACCTGCCCGCACAAACAAAGACACTCACACATGCACAGCATGGTGGTGAAAGTGGCCGATACTGCACCAAACCAGAAGAGCAGAAAGCGAGAACACCAACATGACCATACAACCCTGCCATGCGGAGAGGCTGACCTGCACGCAGAGGTCAAAGGCTGACCTGCACGCAGAGGTCAAAGGCGATGTCTGCATCGATGCTGCTGATGGTCAGCAACGGCTCTGGCGCTCTCAGTGGCCCTGCGAGGTGCCATGGAGGGGACGGGAGGGAGGGAGGCAGGGAACCAGAACGCTTCTTTACAGAGCGAATGCCGTGCACTCCCCTCCATGACAAAAAAACTTCGCCCCCCACTCCTCCAATTCTCTCCTGACTCCCCACTGTCCCCCTACGCACCCCAGCTTACGGATGGGGAAGGGGAAGCCATGCGCCCAGAGCCTGAGTTGCTGGATGAGCTGCTGGTGCGCGCGGGATAGCGGCGAGAAGGACTCGTGGGAGAAGGCGTACGGGTGCAGGGAAGCGCCTGGCGCTCCTGAGAAGAGCGCGTAGCTGCTGTACAGATTTCCACGAGCCGTGCCCAGGGGACCGGTGTGGATCACCGTGCTCTGCGCAGTATAGTGCGGAAAGGCAGCCAAGCATAGCAGGATGATTCACTAATGAGGCTTCTGAGATGAGGAGGGGAAAGTTGGAATTAGAGGAGCACCGGATCAACGGGCTGGTGGATTATCGAGTGGAGGAGAAGAATAAGAGGAAGTGGACGGCAGCTGGCGTGGGATCCTGTCATCGGTGGATGACGCAAGTGCGACGCAAAGTACTGAGCTGTTGGATGCAAAGTGCGACGCTACTGACCAATAGTCGGTGGATGCGAATGATGTCGCCGACTTTGGCGACTGGAGGCAGCTGATCCGCGGGGTGAGCAAAGTAGTTGACGGCGTAGCCAGGGCTGTGGCACGTCGTGTCCGCCAGCAGCAGCGTGCAGAAGAAGTCTGCAAAGCACGGGACGTGAGGCGATATGAGATCCACGGAAATGAAATGCCTAGGTTAAAATTTGCAGGGGGAGAAAATCAGAGCGACAGAAAGGCACGTGAAATACGTGAAACCGAAACGAGTTTTTTTCTTTAAACAAAAAGTACCAGTCCCCTGGGAGTGGCGGATGTTGTCCGCCAGGACCACCACGCCGATGACGTGGACCTTCTGCCCCGCTGCTGCAGGCACCTCGCTCAGCGGCGTGTACACATACTTGTCCTGGTGGGGGTTGAGACATGCTTCCGCAAGTTAGGATCCATATGATTGTGCCTGCTGCAGGCACCTCGCTCAACGGCGTGTAAGTGTACTTCTCATGGTTGGGGTAAGACGCGCATTTGAGAGTTACTTGGATCCACACACCGCTCCAGGCACCTCGCTCAACGGCATGCACGCGAATTTCTCCTGTGGGGGTAAGACGCGAGAGAGGAGAAGGGGTGCACGAGTATTGAAAGCCAGAATCTAACCGAGCACTTATTAGCGGAAGAGCGACAATGATGACGGGATAGTTTACAGGGAGGTAATGAGCGAACTAAGACTAGGAGTGGAAAGAACCCGTAACAACGACAATCACCAATCGCCAATCGCCAAAACGGTTGACGTAGCGAGTGGTTTCTAGTCCGTAAGGAATGGACGAATCGTAGCCTAGGCTGGTGATTCTTAGCGGACCGCCGAGAAGAATCCGAGAAAATAATGAATCTTACAGCCATTAAAACGCCAGCGTTACGAGACTACCGCGAAGTCGGACGGCTCAGGTGGTATTTCTCGTCAAGCCACAGCAGCCGATGCATGCAGATCGGCCTACTGCTTCTGATATGGGACGTCAGTAAGACTATTGTAGACGGTAGAGATATAGGACCGTGGAGTGGCGGAACATGAGTTGAGAAGTTATGACACCAGAGCACTGGCTTGAAGGAATCCCAAGGTACCGTAAAGTAATCCCAGGGGAACCTGAATTATGGGAGGAACTTGGAGAGGAAAAGCGTGTTCTTGAAGATTTGCGGAGGTTTTGCTGTCGAACGTGGCGAAATGCGGGCTTCTCGCTTCTCTAGGGTTACATGGCAAATGCGAAAGTTTTTCGTCGTCGATCATGACTTGCAGAATGTTTTTGGCGCGTGTCAGAGGAATTGAAGATCAGCTCCTGCCACTCCTGAGCGAGACCGGGTCAACCAAAATTCTCTTTGCTGCCTATGATTGGTCAATTACTTCACACTCTCGCCTTTCCAACAAGGCAAATCCATTATCTGCCCCGTCCGGGCAACATTTTCTGCGCCCACGGACGTTCGCCCGCTCAGCCCCTGCCCTTCTCCGCCAGAGCCTTGGGAATTTCACGTGCATCCGCTTGCCCGTGCGTGCCTGCAGCCCATCTGCTTCCGCGTTCCGCTGCTTTCCCTCCTGGCGAGAGTCCTTCTGGTCCTAAGGGTGAGCACAAGAGTTCATTTTGTTACGGTTAAGTGAGGTGCTATACGTTCCAGAAAGTTTATTTAAACTTCGAAAAAGGTTGGGTAGGGTTTCCGACGAAAAACAAACTCGCCATGAGTTGCTTCCGTATGTTCTGCTTGCTTTACATACGTTCCCTTTTCCTTAGTCAAGCAGCCTAGCTCAGGAGCCAGGACGCCCTACTAGGACCAGGCCACGGTAAGCTCTTGACGCCGTGGCCGTAGGATAACAATGGCGGCTCTTCGCGCGAGCGCGTCTCTGCCGCTGGCGCAGTCTCCGGCTCTCCGCGGAGAGCCCGAGGTTGCGCAAGGGAGCGTTGGGGTTCCAGGGAGCAGCTGGGGCAAGATTCCTCAGCATGACGGGCTTAGGCGAGTGTTACCAGCGACGAGTAACAGTGCAGCGTTTCGCAGAGTAGGATGCAGAGTTGGCCGAATCGTGCGAGAGGGAGTAACGCCACGTGGCATTCGGTCCAGTTTAAGTGGCAGCGCGAGTGATAAGGACGGAGTTAAATTAGCAGATTCCGCCATGGCCGCGACGCTGGTAGAGGAGAAGGAATCGACGCGGCTATTAAGAGCTGCAGAAACCGCTCTCGGTTTAAACTCCAGTGTCGAGTCTACTGACGACGATGACGATGATTTCGACGACGAGACGGACACAGAGGACGCGAAGGGGAGCGATGGCAGTGAATCGCGAGCGAAATCTCGCCAACGGTTACCATCGCTAGCGGAAAGACTAGCTGACGATCGTGACGTCAGCAGGTGGTTGGCGGAAGTGGAGGACGCAGATAGCTTGACGGAGCTGCTGCTGGGGAAGCTGGCGGCTCTGCGGGGGGAGGCGGGCGGAGCTGCAGCGCTAGCCGCGGCGGAAGCAGCAGCGGCGGAAGCTACATCCGCCGCTGCGGCAAAGGCGGAGGCGGAAGCGGCAGCGGCGGCGGCTGCGGCGGCAGCAGCCGCCGCGGAAGAGAAGAAGAAGGCGGGCGGGGGATGGTTCAGTGGGTTGGGGAGTCTACTGGGGGGTGATAAGGATAAGAAGGCGGAAACGGCAGGGGGTAAGGCGGAGCGAGCGCAAGGTCAGGGGAGATTTACGGAGGCGCAAGGGAAAGGGGGAGCGACAGGTGCCAGCAGAGCGCAGGGCGCGGGGATGGGGCAACGGCCGGGGGGGAAAGTCGGCGCAGGCGCAGGGGCGGGGAGCGCGGGAAAGGCGGAAAGGTTCTCGCGGCGTGACGTGGCATGGCTGATGGAGGGGAGCCTGGCAGCGGGCAACGTGACACTCGCCTATTCGCTGCTGAATGCGTGCAAGACTTCTTCTTTGGCGCTTAATGTCGGCGTGCCCGGGGCAGGTGCGGCAGTATGGTACATGGCAGGCAGGTGCGGCAGGCAGTAGGACATGGCAGAATATGCCCTTCCCATGCCCTTTCCCATCTTTCCGCCTCCACTCCCCTCTAGCACGTGCGCGCGTGTGGCCCGCAGCAGGCGTGCGCCTGTACGCGGCGATGGTGCGGGGGCTGGCGGCGCTGCTGACGGTGGCGTATGCCCTTCTGATCCTTCCACGTACTGTCCATTCCCCCCTACTTCTTCTCTCCCCAGCGCGCATGCGCGTGTGGCCAGCAGCAGGCGTGCGCCTGTACGCGGCGATGGTGAGGGGGCTGGCAGCACTGCTGAGAGTGGCGGACGCAGTGGCGCTGGTGGGCGAGGTGCAGCGCAGGGGGGTGCCCGAGGGGGACAGAGAGGTGAGCCGAGAGGGGAGAGTGGGGTGGGGGGGGAGGGATGGGGAAGCAACAGGTGCAGTGGCGCTGGTGGGCGAGGTGCTGCGGCGAGGGGTGCCTGAGGGAGACAGGGAGGAGGGTTGGGGGTGTGGGAAGGCAGAGGGGGCCATGGTGAGGTGATTCATGCAGCGGCGCTGGTGGGCGAGGTGCAGCGGCGAGGGGTGCCTGAGGGCGGGACAGGGAGGAGAGTTGGACACTAGCAAGGTAGGTAGGGGTCACGGTGAAAGGTGATGCGTGCAGTGCTGCTGGGGGAGGGCGGGTTCAGCGGTGGGGGTTGCCCGAGGGGGACAGGGGGTAGGTGTTATGGATGCACGGGTGAATGCACGGATCGTGGTGGATGCTGGGGGGGGGTGGGGGGGAGGGGAGGTGGGGAGTTTCCGAAGGGGATGGAGAGGTAGGTTGGGGCACTAGGAAGGGAGGTAGCGGTCATGGTGAAGGGTGGCGCATGCTGTGCTGCATAGGTGCTGTGGTGGCATGTGCCATGCCTTGAGGGGGTTTGATGTGCCTCTACACCTTTGCGTCCCGCCATGCCAGGTGTCATTTGGAGTGACAGTGGACTGCCCCACGTGTCGCAAGGCGTTTTCTGTGGTGCAGCCGCAGCAAGGCCGGCAGGTGAGGGAGGCCCCCCTACGGCCTGGCTGGCACCTCTGTGCGTTGTGCCACTATGGCTGTGTTCTGTGCGGTTACCCCTTGCTTTGTTGGCGCTGATGTGATTCAAGGGAGGGACCCCTTCCTCCTAGTTCCACACTTTCACCAGCCCTTAGCTTGTGCTTCAGCTTACCTCTGCTTGCATCGAAACATTGCTTCTGTTCCTCGTCCCACATGTGTGGCTCACCTCCCCTGTCCCCCAGGTGGTGGGGTGTGCAGGGTGCAAGTACGAGTACGAGTTGGTGTCAGGGGACCTCATCTCCTGCGACTCCGAGACACTCATGTGAGTGTTACACGGGTGGATATACTGACTGACTTATACATAATACATATATATGTTTATCTGTGTAACCTTATTCATGCCTGCGTGGTCCTTCGCTTCGTTCCCCTAAACTTAGGCAACCTGTCAACAGCGGTGCACAGCATGGTGCTGAGAGCGCCTCTCTCTCCCCTTTCCCCGTTCCCCCCCTCCCCCCCTTCCCACCAGTGACTCAGCTCCCATACTAGACAAGGTCCTTCGCTTCGTTCGTATCAAAAGAGGCGACCCGCCAGCAGCGGTGCACAGCGTGGTGCTGAAAGCCCCCGACGGCACGTCGCAGATCAACACCTTCGCCACCGTCACCCCCTCCGTGCCCGCCCAGTCGGGCGAGCGCCTCACCATCGCCTGCGCCGCCCCCTCCTTCTCCTCCTCCCTCGCCTCCTCCCTCTCCTCCTCCCTCCCCTCCTCATCCTCTTCCTCCTCTCGAAGACCCTCTTCCTCTCAGCGGAAAATAGCCGGGGTTTTCCCGGCTCCTGCGAACAGAACCCCGGGGTGGAATCCCAGTGAGCCCATGGCGCTGACCAATCATGTTACGAGGCAGACGCTGGCATTGCTGCGCGCGCCACCCAAGGCCACTAGAGACAGCGGCAGCCTGTCGCTGCCGCCCTGGGTGCTGCCGCTGGGCGGCACGCTGGTGGCGGCGAACGTGGTTGCGGCGGCAGCAGTGAGCATGGGGGTGATGGAGCCGAATGCGATCACGGACGGCACGATGGGGAGCGTGGTCGGGTGGGTGGCGGCAGGAGGAGCGGCAGCAGGTGGGGCTTACAACTATGTCGTGCTGCCGAAGTTACGAGAGGTAGGGGGGAAGAGGAGCGAGGGGGGTGAATGGGGGGGAGGGGTTGGGGGGTTACGGTTCGGGGGTTGGGGTTTTGGGCGGGGAGAGGTGAGAGGGGAGGGATGGCGATGGTTTTGGCTCATACATTGCTGCTCTTCCCCCCCTTGAACGCCGCTCCCTCTCGTCAGCTCCCAGGCAATGTGGTGGATGCCATGGCAGTGCGGCGGCAGCTTCACAGCTGCTGGAGCATTCACAGACAGACTTATGCAGTACGATCACGTTGTGCTGCCCACCTCTTCCCCGTGTCTCTTGCTGCCCAGTATCTGTTGCCCACCTTGTTCTGTCCTCTCCGCAGCTCCCAGGCAGCGTGGTGGACGGTATGGCAGTGTTGCAGCAGCTGCTGGGGCATGCAAAGCCGTAGGGTGCTCGTTCATGTTGTGCTCTTCCTGTATCTGTTGCGACCCCTCCCTCCCAGCTCCCAGGCTGCGTGGTGGACGGCATGGCAGTGCGGCAGCAGCTGCTGGAGCAGCACGCTTCGCTGAGGCAGAGGCTAGAGGCGCTCTCCGCTGCTGCGGCTGACGAGGTGAGCCACTGTTGCCTCTGCTGCAGCATCAGTGCCCAAGGCAGCATGCTGCTCTTTTGAGTCGACTCAAAAGGCATCTCCTGCCTCTGGAGCACCATGCTGCCTTGAGACAGCTACTAGAGGCGCTCTGTGCGGCTGACGAGGCGAGTCAGAAGGTGCTGCCGCTTCTATTCTGACCACCATGCACTCACGCATTTCGAGTTGTTCACCCATCCTGGCCTGTCATGCACTCACGCATTTCGAGTTGTTCACCCATCCTGGCCTGTCATGCACAACACACCCATTCAGCCGCAGGAAGGGAGATTGAGTTGTGTGTGAACATGCAGCCTGCCACTGCTGCATGCACCACACTCCCTCTTCGCTGTGTGCTTGTCTGCATCTGTGCATGCACATGCATGTTTGGGTGCACATTCATGTGCCCTGCCTTCCATGTGTTCGTGTGTGCCAATGGCTGCATGCATGCATGTGTATACTTATGCCCGTATGTGCTTATGCACACCAGGTGCGCATGCTGGCTCGCATGTGCCAGTTGCAGAACAAGATGCAGTCGATTGGCCAGCCATCCACTTACAGGTGCCACCCACTTGCTAATGACAGGTCTCCTTAGCGTGGGTAGCAGCAGTAGCACTGTGATCTCTGGGTTTTACTTAAGGTAGTGATGCCAGCAGCCCTATCATTGGCATCTTCTGAAAGCCCTTATCTCCGTTCCCTCATGGCTCCACACCCCACTCGTCTCTCAGCAATGCACGATCTATGGACCACCCCTCACGTGTTTGCTTCAGCTTTCCCACTCCTCCCTCCCGCCCTCTCCTTTCTTCCCCACTCCCGCCCTCTCCTGTCTTCCCCACTCCCGCCCTCTCCTATCCGCCCCATTCCTGCCGTCTCCCCGTGCTCCTATCCCCCGCAGTGCGCGGTGGGACCGAGTAGTGGCCGCACGCAAAGGGCTTGACCAGCGGCTACTGGCGAGAATCAACCTGATTGATAGCTATGCCAAGGTGGGGACATGTGAGGACTTGCTTCTAGCGCACATGTGAGGACGTGCTTCTAGCGCACATGTGAGGACGTGCTTCTAACGCACATGTGAGGACGTGCTTCCCCAACTGCTGGTCTGGCTGGAGGGCATGCTCGTCTCATTAGGCCCGCCCGTCTCATTAGAGCGAGCTCGTCTCATTAGTGCACTCCCGTCTCATTAGAGCGCGCCTGTCTCATTAGAGCATGCTCGTCTCATTAGAGCATGCTCGTCTCATTAGAGCATGCTCGTCTCATTAGAGCATGCTCGTCTCATTAGAGCATGCTCGTCTCATTAGAGCATGCTCGTCTCATTAGAGCATGCTCGTCTCATTAGAGCATGCTCGTCTCATTAGAGCATGCTCGTCTCATTAGAGCATGCTCGTCTCATTAGAGCATGCTCGTCTCATTAGAGCATGCTCGTCTCATTAGAGCATGCTCGTCTCATTAGAGCGCCCCCGTCTCATTAGAGCGGGCCCGCCTAATTAGAGCGTGCCCGTCTCATTAGAGCACGCTCGTCTCGTTATAGCGCGCCCGTCTCATTAGGGTGCACTCGTGGTGGTGGCAAACCACTTGACAACCACTCAGGGTGGTGGCAAACCAGTAGGAAACCACTTTGGGAGGTGTCAAACCACCGGGAAACCACTCGGGGTGGTGGCAAACCTCTCGAGAACCACTCAGGGTGGTGGCAAACCACTGGGAAACCACTCAGGGTGGTGGCAAAACCACTGCGAAACTACTCGGGGTGGTGGCAAACCACTGGGAAACCACTGACACTAGGAAACCACTGACACTAGGAAACCACTGACACTAGGAAACCACTGACACTAGGAAACCACTGACACTAGGAAACCACTGACACTAGGAAACCACTGACACTGGGAAACCACTGACACTGGGAAACCACTGACACTAGGAAACCACTGACACTGGGAAACCACTGACACTAGGAAACCACTGACACTAGGAAACCACTGACACTGGGAAACCACTGACACTAGGAAACCACTGACACTAGGAAACCACTGACACTAGGAAACCACTGACACTAGGAAACCACTGACACTGGGAAACCACTGACACTAGGAAACCACTGACACTGGGAAACCACTGACACTAGGAAACCACTGACACTAGGAAACCACTGACACTAGGAAACCATTGGCAAACCACTGGCAATGGAGGGTGATGGGTAATGGAGGGTGATGGAGGCAAACCATTGGAAAACACTCAGGGTAGTGGCGAACCAGTGGGAAACCCATTGGGGTGGTGGCAAACCAGTGGGAAAACCACTCGGGGTGGTGGGAAACCAGTGGGAAACCACTTGGGGTGCTGAGCACTACCGTGGTGCCGTGCACTACCGTGGTGCCGTGCACTACCGTGGTGCCGTGCACTACTGTGGTGCCGTGCACTACCGTGGTGCCGTGCACTACCGTGGTGCCGTGCACTACCGTGGTGCCGTGCACTACCGTGGTGCCGTGCACTACCGTGGTGCCGTGCACTACCGTGGTGCTGTGTATTACCGTGGTGCCGTGCACTACCGTGGTGCCGTGCACTACCGTGGTGCCGTGCACTGCCGTGGTGCTGTGCACTACCGTGGTGGCGTGCACTACCGTGGTGCAGTGCACTACCGTGGTGCCGTGCACTACCGTGGTTCCTTGCACTACCGTGGTGCCGTGCACTACCGTGGTGCCATGCACTACCGTGGTGCCGTGCTCTACCGTGGTGCGTGTTCACTACCGTGGTGCTGTGCACTACTGTGGTGATGGGCACTTGCCCCGTGGTGACAGAGATAGAGGATGAGATGGATGCGGACGTGCCACCAGGCTCGACTGCAGTGAGGAGTCTATTTTTGAGGCGCCTCAGAAAACCTCTCTGTGAATAAACCATGCGTGAGGAGTCTATTTTTTAGGCGCCTCAAAAATACACACCCCGTGGTGATAGAGATAGAGGTTGAGATGGGTGCGGAGGTGCCACCAGGCTCGACTGCAGAAACAGCATTCTCCTCTCTCTTCGTGTGTGCCCTCTACCCGCAGGTGCTGTCAATGATAGAGATAGAGGTTGAGGTGGATGCAGACGTGCCACCGTGCTCGACGACAGAAGCTGTTTTCTCCTCTCTCTTCTTGTGTGCCCTCTCCGCGCAGGTTCTGTCGATGATAGAGATAGAGGTTGAGATGGATGCGGACGTGCCAACAGCAGAGGCAGCAGGCGCTGCGGTGAGTCTTGCTTCGGTATCCCCACAAGGTGGACATGCCACAAGGGGGTTAATATTCTGAATAAGTGATGTGTTGATCCTCTCGTTTTGCTTTTTGGTGTTGTTGCAAGAACCCTCCCCGCATCTCATCACGCCCCTCCCTGCATCTCTTCGCACCCCTTCCCTGCGTCTGCTTTCTTCCCCTTCCTTGGGGCTGCTGGGTGCTTGAGCAGGCCAGCATCGCGGACCAGATCGAGCGCCTCATGGAGGTCGAGAGCCTGCAGAAGGTGAGAGACGAGGCTGGAAGGGGTTAAGGGTCGTGAAAGGGGGAGAACAGTAGCTTCATGGGTCAACTTGGCCATGTGGCAGTGGCCATGTAGCAGTGGCCATGTGGCGGTGGTCGTGTGGCAGTGGCCGTGTGACAGTGGCCATTGGTGCGGTGTTCGGCTGAGAGGCCATGCTTCCCCCAATCTGTCCCTTTCCTACTTCTCTCATCCACTCATATCCCTCCTCTCCCTCCTCTCCCCCCTCCCCCCCCCTCGTCACCAAACCCTCTCTCCCCCTGCCAGGAGTGGAAGCAGCAGGTGGAGGAGAATGGCGAGCTGGAGCGGCTGCTCAGAAGCGCCCCGCCTTCATTTCCCTTCCCCTCCAACCCCGCATCCTGTCTCATCCTGTCTCATCCTGTCCCTACCCCGCATCCTGTCTTCATTTGCTTCATCCTGTCTCCCCGCACCCCCACCCCACTCATCTTCCTCCCCCCCTGCCAGGAGCGCAAGCAGCAGGCGGAGGTCAACAGCGAGGTGCTCCTGAGTCCTCTCAAACCCCCCACCAATCTGTCCCCTCTCCCCCCCCCCTTCTCCGCTTCACCAAACCCTCTCCCCCTGCCAGGAGTGGAAGCAGCAGGCGGAGGTGAATGACGAGTTGGAGCGCCTGCTCAGAAGCGCCCCTGCCCTCCCCGAGGCTGCATCCATGCAGTCCTGATTTCACCCTCCTGTCTCTGGAACCAATGGCCTTGCCTCGTGAATTGGGCATATGCCCAATTCTGGACTATGCCTATGCCTTGTTACACCTCGGGACTGTTAATGGACTTGTGGGGTCTCTGTTTTTTCTGTCGAGTCGAGTGGTGTTAACTTGAGCTGCCAACTATGGCATAATGGCATGTCTGCTGTTGTGTTGGTGCTCGAAATTCCATCTACCACCAAATATGTGGTAGATGTTTTGCGGACCTGCGTTGTGTTGTGTGTACCAAATATTTTCTATACTTAGTCTCCTGCAACACCTATCAAATTATTACAGTGTGCTCCTGCTGCTGCCCTTTTTGGGTGCCATAACGTGTGAAAGTATCTTTGTTCAAAATAACGTAGATGTGCCTTGCTTGTAAAGAGGGTATCCATGCTGTTACATGTCAGAGGTGGGAGGACAGGACATCCTTGTGCTGGTTACATTTCAGATGTTCCTCACTAGTGTCACTGGTTAGTCAGCAGACGGTGACATGGTATGGTACTGCCTGAGGTTCAGTTGCACTAGTTGAAAGCTGTCTGAAGACTTATGCCTCCATGAGCTAACTAATTATCCTGATTCCTCACCCCATCCGGTAGTTCAAAATGCCCTGAATTCAGTCATCCTCTATTAGGGGGGGGCAGCGAATGCTGAGCGGTGAGCACATGGTCGACTTGTGGAATCAGACCCGGTAGGTGCTGCAGCATGGAGGGACTAATACAGCCATAATGTTTTTGTGGGACCATTATCCTTGATGATGAACGAATGTCTGAGCAACACAGACAAGTGCAGGAGCAGAAGTTACCATCTGATGAGGTGCCATTAGTCATCCCCGCCTTCCATTTGCTACCTACCCATCCAATTGCATTCTGAATGCTCACGTCCTGGCAGTGCCTCTCTTGCACTGGCATCTGCTGGTCTCCCAGTAAGCCATCTATACAGTATTGGTGCACCACAATAATCCCAGATCCTCCTAGGCCTATGTCAGGCGTTTACAATCTGGCAAGTGTATGAAGCATGCAGCAGGTGATGACCCCAGCGACGAAATTCCCAGCAATTTGACTGCATGGTCCCATGGCTGGAGTCCGCCGTCAGTCCATGACGACCTTCTTGGGTTCCAGCTTCTCCAACGGTTCAGTAAACCTGAATGCATGCACCAGATGAATGTATGTAACAGAAGAATGCATGCACCAGATGAATGTATGTAACAGATGAATGCATGCATGTAACAGATTAATGCATGTACCAGATGAATGCATGCATGTAACAGATGAATGATTGTAACAGATGAATGTATGTGACAGATGAATGCATGTGACAGATGAATGCATGCAATAGAACGTGCGTGGCAGCATCGTCTTGGATATCTTTGGTTCGTCCGTTCATCAAGCGAAAACGGCATCGTCCAGAGGCTCAGATGGAAAGTTGAAGTCGAAGTCTCGTAAAGAGGTGGGAGGCATACACAGGCCATACGCAAGCCACACGCAAGCCACAGTAAAGCCACACGCATGCCACAGTAAAGCCACGCGCAAGCCACATGCATGCCACAGTAAAGCCACGCGCAAGCCACACGCACCTCTCTTCGAGCTGCTCCTCGCCCGCATCCGGGTCGTAGTTGGGGTCGTTCTTATCCAACGCGGCCGCCACGGGCTCGAACTCCGCTCCGACTTCCCCCCAGGTGTGCTTCCCGCCGCCTCCCCCTGGGAAAGTAAACAGTAAAAAACAGATGCATTACACAACTGTTAAAACGAGCAGGCGATGTTGAAACGAGAAGGCGAGATTTTGAGCGTCATGCAATTTATAAGTGTTGATCGGGTGAAATAGCTTATAAAAGGTTGACTGAATAGTTACCCTTTTTCGGATCTCCGCGATTTCCGGTACCTGCGAAGAACACGGACGAGAAGTGTTGGGAGGTAAGGGAGGATAAAATGCCAGTGTGAGAAAACCCATTACAAAAACTCTCCTTCCTTCCAGAATGAACGAAATTCTTGAAATTCTTACCCGAGTGACGCTCCATGCGCTCTATCCCCTTCTGCACGTTCTTCTTGTGCTCACTCTCCTGCTGATGGCTTTCATGGTGGTGAGCGGGCTTCATGACTGCAGGTCAGCGTGTTGATGCTCAAACTCCGGACGAAAAACGAACTACCAGTATTCGCCTAACGCGTGCCTATGTCTTGAAAACGGAACAGAGTGAGCCGTGCTTTGGTGAAGATAGGCTACCACAACGAAGTAGATCAGCGTTAGAATCAATCTTGCTGCTGAATCAGCGGAAATCTGATGCATTTGCTCTTTTCTCCCTGCTGGGAATTTTAGTCCCAAGGTGTGGGGGGTTTTGTGCAGGTTCGGCGGCATTGTAGAGGGGGAAGTGGAATCCCCCCCCATGCTGGGCATTGTTTGACACATGATCGGGGTTTGCCAGCATCAGAAGGATGTGAGTTCATGTTGATCTGGCGTCATGGCACGTGCAGATTCAGCAAAGCTGCACACATGTCGTCACCAGAGCTAGCACTTGGGTTGCGTCAGCGGGAGTAGCAAAGTCAGCAGGTGACACGGTCGCCAGCGCGAGGAAAACAGTTCGTTGTTGAGGTAGGGTGACTCATGTTCCCTACCTAGTGCGCTGGCGACCACGTGAGGCGTTGCTTGTCAGAAATCTGCTCCGATATACTGCTGCTCGATTTCTTGCATCTCGCATTTTGCCACATGGAGGTTCGCGCATCAGTGCCATATAGGCGAGCACGAATCCTAGTTTCCGAGTTATTGGAAAGGGACGTACACTAGAAAGTGTAGCATAACGGGTCATGACTCGCAGGACCTGTGCTGGCCTTCATCAGCCCTCTGCTGGCTCATGTTGGACAACTGGCTGCCACAGCTGGCTCCGTGCTGCAAACCCACCCTGCTCAATGCATCAACATCAACAACAGGCTCTCCGAACCACTAGGAGGGAGGCCCCGGCGAAGTTACCACTTGCGCTTGGAGATTTCGCTTCCTCAGCGCGCGTGGTCAATAAAGGTCGCTGATTTGTTCGCGAAGGCTCAAATCACAGGTGTACCACGTCGTCCCACATGTCAGGCTCCAACGTCCTCGCGCGGGGCATTCGGAGAAGAGCGACAGCTGCTGGCAGGGGCTCCACCACCAGCCAGCTCTCCCTCACTCCCAGCCAAACCCAAGGCTCCGCCGCCCTGGCCAACGAGTCGCAACCTTGGGGTGGGAGATTGCAGCACACACGAGATCTTCGCCGTTGAAACTTCTTGAAAATCCCCTTGAAGTTCAATCGTACGGGAAGTATTGGACAAGGCGGATTTGCTACCAAGACCTGGTGGTGGTGAGGTGGGCGTCTTGCTCACGCGAGCCCCACATTGGGAATCTCCTCCATCAAACCACCACACAACACCGAACAAACACCCTGAGCCAACCAATAGGGACGCCTCTCCTTCAGACCCCCAAATCCCCCACCGCGCACCTAGGGATTTCCAGCGAACTCTCAACTCTAACTCATCTCTCTGACAAACCAACACAGTTTTTAGAAGTGTCGTATAAAGCCTTTTGTTCTGGTGTTTCGTTGATCAATCAACATAATCTCCTGCTGTCTACGACTACAAATATTTCTACCGTCGCTATTTCCTTGACGTTACTCACACGCTCTTCGAACGCTTAGTATCGTTACTGACTGTTAACTCCATGGCCAGTATGACGAAGCAAGTAGGTTCAGACTGGCGCGCTAATGGCTCATCGGATAAAGGCACTATTTTGGTGACTGGAGGCGCAGGATACATTGGAAGCCACACCTGCGTCCAGCTATTAGAGGAGGGGTATAGGTGAGATATACTAGACATTAGCTTGAGCGACATTCGGAACATGCGTTTTTTTTTTTAGTGTATCACCCAATCCATGGCAGTTTAGGATTGTATGACGGTTAGTTCTGGAGCTTCACTTGACGTTGTCTCAAGTTGAGATGACGCTGTTTCAGTGCCCGGACCTTTCTCCCGTGACACGACACGATCTGACTCGGTTGGATGCGGTGCGATGGTGTGCGTCGTGCAGGGTGGTGGTGGTGGACAACCTCGATAACTCCTCCGAGGAGGCCATCGAGCGTGTCGTGGAGCTCACCGGCGACAAGGGAAGGAACCTGACCTTCTTCAAGGTGTGCTTTCTACTTAGTGTCGAATGTTTTGCATCTCGCTTCTTTCTTCCCACGATCCCATCGTCCGTCGAGCCGAGCTGACCGTTGATTGACTACTTATCCGTGTACAGGTCGATCTGTTGGACCGGCTTCTTCTGGAGGAGGTGTTCAAACACACTGCGTAAGTACTCCCGCATCATTGGCCCACCCTTTGGCTCTTGATTTCTTTCCGTTGTCATTGGCCCACCCGTCTCCTCTCGCTCCCGAATCAGCTGCTGCGTCGTCGTTCCTCTCTGTTGCCTTTGCTGGTCACTTCTGCCGATATCTCCCCATGCCTTCATTTATTCGTTTCTTGCCGTTGATTTCGTCACTGATTCTTCTGCCTCCCGCCTCAGCTTCGACGCGGTGATTCACTTCGCGGGGCTCAAGGCGGTGGGCGAGAGCGTGCAGTACCCGCTGCGGTACTACCACAACAACATCACAGGGACTATCATTCTGCTCGAGCTCATGGACCAATACGGGTGCAAGAAGGTGAGGTGATAGTGGGATGATGTGGTCGTTGGGCCCAATAGCAGTGCAATTTTATTGCGGCACAACGCACGGCACTTTTCATCCATTCTTGTTTCAAAACCACCCCATGTTGAAAGAGGCGCTCCACTGACTCCAAATCTTCCCTCCCTCACATACCACCGCGTATACCCGTGCAGATAGTGTTTTCGTCGTCCGCCACAGTGTACGGTCAGCCCAAGCGGGTGCCGTGCACGGAGGAGGACGAGCTGCAGACACTCAACCCGTACGGCCGCACCAAGGTCAGTGCAGGTCCCTTTCCTGCTCGTCGTGCAATCCTCACAATGCTCCTCTCGCTGTCTTCTCGCCGCCTGCCTCCCGTCCTTTCGTACTCAACCTCACTTGGCGCCTGCACCCCTTCTCCCTCCCCTCTCACCCCCTACCCCCGCGTCTTCTCTTTCAACGCTTTCAGCTGTACGTAGAGAACATCTTGAGGGACATGAAAGCAGCGTCACCAGGTGGCAGGTGCTGCTGCTGCGGTACTTCAACCCTGTGGGCAAGCACCGCTCGGGGTGCTTACGCCTCCGCCTCACCTGCCCATTGCGCTCTCTCTCTTCCCTCCCCCCCCCTCCTTTTCCCTCCCTCTGCTTTCAGCTGTACATAGAGAACATCTTGAGGGACATGCAGGCAGCGTCGGCGGGGTGGCAGGTGCTGCTGCTGCGGTACTTCAACCCCGTGGGCGCGCACCCGTCGGGGCGCATAGGCGAGGACCCGCAGGGCATCCCCAACAACCTCATGCCCTTCATTCAACAAGTGGCCGTGGGGCGCCGCCCCTTCCTCTCCGTGTTTGGCAGCGACTACCCGACGAAGGACGGCACTGGGGTGAGTTGAAAGGGAATCTGTAAAGGGTGAAAAGGGGGGAGAGGGAGGGAGGGAGGGAGGGAGGGGAGGGAGGGGGAGGGAGGGGGAGGGAGGGGGAGGGGGAGAGGGGGAGAGAGAGAGAGACCCGCAGGGCATCCCCAACAACCTCATGCCCCTCATCCAGCAGGTCGCCGTGGGGCGCCGCCCGTTCCTGGGATGAGTGGAACGACGACGTGTAATGGTTGAAAAGACGGAGAGAGACCCACAGGGGGATCCAACAACCTCATGCCGTTCATTCGACGGGCCGCTGTTGGTGGGAAGAGAGAGAGAGATGGGGGAAGGAGGGTTGGTTGGTGGATGAGGATCTGCATACCCTTTGTTGTTAATCTCTTGATTTGCCTTTTTATAACCCAAATCCCCTCCGTGCATACAAACCGACGTGCACATCCCACACCCCCATCAGGTGCACATCCCACACCCCCATCAGGTGCACATCCCACACCCCCATCAGGTGCACATCCCACCCCCCCATCAGGTGCACATCCCACCCCCCCATCAGGTGCACATCCCACACCCCCATCAGGTGCACATCCCACCCCCCCATCAGGTGCACATCCCACACCCCCATCAGGTGCACATCCCACCCCCCCATCAGGTGCACATCCCACGTCATGGACCTAGCAGCGGGGCACACTGCCGCACTGCACAGCATGTTCACCATACTGTTGCCCTTTCTTCCCTGACCCCCTGCATGCCCATCCCCATCAGGTGCGCGACTCCACCGACGTCATGGACCTAGCAGCGCAGAAAACTCCATTACTTATCCACTTATCATGCGCTCATTTGCTATTATTTGACTCTGCCCCCTGCATCCCGCCCCCATCAGGTGCGCGACTACATCCACGTCATGGACCTGGCAGCGGGGCACACCGCAGCGCTGCGCAAGATCTTCACCACGCCCGCCCTCACCTGCGACGTCTACAACCTCGGCACCGGCCGGGGGCAGTCCGTGCTGGAGATGGTAGCGGGCTTCGAGCAGGCCTCTGGCCGGGAGATCCCTGTGAAAATGTGTCCCAGGCGGCCGGGAGACTGCTCCGAGGTGTATGCTCTGACGGATAAGGCGGAGAGGGAGCTGAAATGGAAGGCTACTTTGACGCTGGATGACATGTGCCGGGACCAATGGAACTGGGCTAGGCAGAATCCATGGGGGTATTCCAACCCTCCTGAGGAGGTGGCTCAAGCAGAGGAGGCTGAACGTGTGGTGGTTGTGTTAGAGCAGGAGGGAGGGAGTGAAGGTGGGAAGAAGAAGGCAGTGACAAGCCCTGTGAGTGAGCCACGCACACCTCCTCTCATCCCGGCAAGCCCAGAGGTCACCAATTCAAGCCAGTCTACAAGCTCTGCGGGGTCTGCTCCTTCCCCTTGCGTCCTTGATTCCACACCTCCTGCTGTGGCGCACAAGGGATCGCTTGTTCGCACGGGGTCAGGGTCGAGTGTGGATTCGTTAGAAGAGCTGCCTAGATTGGAGGGCTCCCAAGCAGTCGCATGATAGATCATGTGCGTGGAGTGCTTGTGCTAGACTTGCTCTATACTGCATCAAATTTTGACCTTTCTGGATTTTGATTTGTACTGATATATTGCTACACCGTTTTGTGAAAAAAAAAACGTTTTTGTTAGAAAGTTTGCGTGTGGAGTCTTATACAGCCAGCTCAACAACTCAAAAAGTGTATTATTCACCGCAATGGATACTAATCACTGCGATAAGTGTATAGCTGCTCGTCTGCTTACCGCGGATTGCCTTGCCCCAAATCCTGTGCTTGTCTCGCTCGCTCTCGCCACATCATTATCGCCTGATAGTTGCTAACAAGATCGGAAGGTTGGAGCCTGAACCATTTCCCAACGTAAGGGCGGGCTAAACCTTAGCTTCCGTTCTGAACCAATCATGCTGCCCCACCTTCGCTCCTGCCACCCGCTTTCCGCCTTGCCGCGTCCCCGCACGTGTAGCATCCCCATCCCTCCGTTAGCCCGTCAAGGCTGATCGCACCACGCACGAAACCGCCGCTAGCAAGCCAAACTCTCCGTCAGCTTGTCAGCGTGCGTCGTACCATGGACTCGTACACGCAGGCGCGCAACGTGCTCTCTGATGTTTGAGTTGCCTCGAGAATCGCCCGTTGCCATGCCATGGACGCGTACACACAAGCGCTCAAGGTTCTCTCTCTCGAGCGCGCCGCTTTCACCGATGCTAGCGCTTCCGCCACCGTTCCCCCGCACCCCGCGGGGAGCGCCCGTCAGGGCTCGCTGCCTGGGCACTGGCGGCGGCGGAGAGGCGGGAAGGCTTCCGCGCGAGTGGGGCGGGGGGAGGCGTCTGGCGGAAAGCGCGCGCGGGGGAGCCAGTCAGAGAAGAAACCTCAGAGCAACGCGGCGACTCCGCTTTCTCCTCCCGCCCCTCCTTCCGCGCGCGCTGCGCATGTGACCCCTATACGCGGTCACCCCGTCAGCGCTTTGCGCGCGGATTTCCCCCCAGAAAGCGCTGGTGCGATCCTAGCGGCGCAAGATTTATCCCCAACGGCGGCGGAGGCGGCTGTAGCGGGGGAGGCGGCTGTAGACGGCAGGCGGCGGAGGCAGAGGCTCGCGGGACGGCAACTGGCGTGGGGGGCGGCGGCTCCCGCGGAGGGAAGTTCTTCAGTCGCCGCCAGGCGCGGAGAGGCAGGGATGGGGGAAAGATTGGCGGAAGGTCGGGGAGAGGCGCAAGGGGAAGCGGACGTGGTTGAGGTAGCAGGGGGAGGGGGGGGAAGGGGGGCGGGGAGCGGAGGTGCAGAGGTTGGGGGAGGGAGCGGGGGTGTCATCCTGGCTAGAGGCAAAACGGAGGGGCGAATGGGGGAGTATGGGGGCCGGGAGGGTGCTGGGAAGGGTTTAAGGGGCGGGGAGGGTGGGGGAAGAGAAGCACAGGAAGCGGGGGAGAGGGTAGAGGATAAAGCAGAGGCCAAGAGAGGGGAAAGGGGGGAGTGCGAGGAGAGTAAGGAAGGGGGGAAGGAGGACAAGGAGGAGGGGGAGGAGGAGGAGGAGGTCGGGGGGGGGCGAACAGGCAAGCAGCCGGCAAGCCAGGCGGGGGCAGCGCCGTACATGCGGCTGCAGGCGTCGACACGGCAGCCATCAGCTAGACAAGCATCAACGCGGCAACTGCTAAACCCGAACCCCTCAGAGGCGCACTCACGAGTGCCGGGGGCAGCAGAGGCGGGCGGCGGCGGTGCATGCGGCAGTGAGGGGGAGGTAGATGTGGCTCCATACTCTAATCCCGTGGGCAGGCAGGAGCAGGGGGAAAGGGATACACATGGGCATGGGCATGGGCATGGGCATGCGGATAGGAAGGAGCATCCCCAGGTGTCTCACAGGCTGCTTCAGCAGCAGCAGGCCACCATGGGTCTTCCTCCCACCTCCCTGCCTTCCGCCGTCACGCATCCCCAACAGCCACACCACCCACTGCCGCCACTGCCGCAGCAGCAGCAGCCACAAATACACCAGCAGCAGCAGCAGCAGTTGGCTGTGCCTGGATCCACTGCTGCAGCGAGCACAGCGACTCCCAGCCAGGGCGTGGAGCCGTCTCACAAGAGGCCAAGCGAGGGCTTCTGGGCGCACGTGGAGGGCTTCTTCCGCCCCGTCACCGCCGCCGACGTGGCTCTGCTCGCCCCCGCCGCGTATGTGACGCGCTTCAGCAGCATCACAGAGAGAGAGCCCGCCCTGGCCCTGCCGCCGGTGGGGCATCCCTCGTCGTACTCCGCCCTGGTGAAGTCCAAGGGAAGCACGCAGGCAGGGACGCCACTGGCGCTTGCAGTGGGGCAGAGGCAGGGGCTGGGGTGTGGGCTGGACAAAGGGACGGAGACTGGCAAGGGGAATGCACCAGGAGCGGGGCACTCGGGGGGTCAGGGGCGAGAAATGCGGATGGGAGGGGAAGTAGAGGGGGACGGGGGGCAGCCGGGGTTACAGCAGCAGGTGCAGCAGAAGCAGAAGCAGCAGCAGCGGAGGCGGCAGAGGCAGCAGGGAGGGGTGGGGAGGGTGGAGGTGGAGGGGAGTGACAGGCGACTGCGGAAGAGGAGGGCGGGGCAGATGGGCGAGGGAGCAGGGGATGTGACGGGGGGCGTTGGGGTGAGTGTTGGCGATGTGATGGTGCCGGGGAGTAAGAGGAGGCGCACACGACTGGGTGGCGGCGGCGGCGGCAGCGGCGGTGGTGGTGTTGGTGGTGCTGTGTCTACTCAAGACTCTGGCTTGGCAGTCACTGGAGCAGCAGCAGCAGGGGCAGCAGGGGCAGCAGCAGCAAGGGCAGCAGCAGCAGCAGCAGGCGGTGAGAAGCTGGCAGAAGGGTCTCCTGCTGGTGCAAGTGCCGCTGCTGCTGCTGTCAGCGATTCTTCTCAGCATGCCTCTGACCTCGTGGCTTGCAGGGGTGACGGCTGTGAGGGGGAGGGAGGTGGAGGTAACAGCATCAGTGCTGCTGCTACTGCTGGCATGCCTCATTGCGCTCACGCTGCTCATGCTGCTGCATCTGCCTCGCCTGCTACTGCTGCCCCTGCTGCTGCTGCTGCTGCTGCAGTGGCTGGTTCGACTGATGCGGCTGTGCGTGATTCACATGTCACTGCTGGCAGCGGGAGGGGGGGGAGGCAGAGGGGCAGAGGGAGGGGGAGGGGAGGGGCAGGGAGGGGTGAGCGGGAGGAGGGGATGGTAGTGACCGTCGTATCCCCGCCCCTGTGGCAGGTGCCTGCAAGGGGAAGGGGAAGGCGCAGCCAGGAGGACGAGGGGAGGGGAGGGAGGCGCGAGGGGGAGATGGGGGGAGTGGAGGTGGGGGGGAAAGGGGGTGCAGAGGAGGAAGTGGAGGAGGAGGAGGGGGGTGGGGAGGGGGAGGCGTGTGACGTGTGCTGCCAGACGGACAGCGACGACGTGAACCCCATAGTGTTCTGCGATGGGTGTGATGTGCCCGTGCACCGCCAGTGCTACGGCATCCCTGCTGCTGCCGTGCTCCCAGTGCTGTCGCAGCAGAGAGAGGAGGGGAAGGGAGGGGAGGGGCAGGAAAAAAAAGGGCAGGGAGGGGAGGAGGAGGATGCGAGTTTGCCGTGGCTGTGTGCGCGGTGCAGCAGCAGTCGCCCTGCTGAGGTGCGCTGTGAGCTCTGCCCCGTGCCCTCCGGTGCCTTCAAGCCCGCCCTGCCAGGCGCCCCCGCAGAGGAGCGAGTGCTGGTGCAGCAGCAGGAGGAGGCGAAGCATAAAGAAGAGAAACCTATGAGAGGGGTGCCAAATGTGGTGCCAAAAGTAGAGCAGCAGCAGCAGCCGCAGCAAGTACAACAAGAGGAGCATCAACAGGAGCAGCAGCAGCAAGAACAAGAAGGAACGGAGCACGAGCAGCAGCAGCAGTTTGCGCATCTGTTCTGCAGCCAGTGGGTGCCGGAGACGTACGTGGGCGACACGGAGAGCATGCAGCCCGTGTGCAACGTGGGGGGGGTCAGCAGGGAGCGCCGCCGCATGCTGTGCTCGCTGTGCCGGGTGAAGCACGGCGCGTGCATCCAGTGCAGCCACGGTGAGTGCGACTGAGTCTTGCCATCCGGCCCTGTCATGCTCTTGACACTGCTGTCGCTTCCCATGTGACTTTCTGCACGAATTGTCGACTAATCCTTCCACCCACCACTTTTTCCTCCCCCTTCCTCCTCCCTCCCCCCTTCCCCCCCCACCAGGCCACTGCGCGGCGCCCTTCCACCCCATGTGCGCGCGCCAGCAGGGGCTGCTGATGACCCTCTCCGCCTCCCCCTGCTCCCCCCGCGTGCATCTGAGAGCCTTTTGCCCCCGCCACTCCGCCCTGCGCCTGCCCCCGCTGCTGCTGCAGCTGCAGGCAGGGGGCGGGGAAGGGGGAGGGGGCGGAGAGGCGGGGAAAGGAGGGGAAGGGAAGGGGGAAGACATTGGGATGGTGGGGGAGAAAGGGCAGGGTGGCGGGGGCAAGGGGGAGATGGGGGATGCGAGGGTTGAAGCGGGAATGAGGGGAGAGGGGTGGGTGGGAGGGGAGGGAGGAGGCAGGGGGGATGAGGGGGAAGGGGATGAAGGGGATGAGGCAGAGGAGGAGGGGGAGGAGGAAGGGGAAGAGGGAGAGGAGGAGGGGGAGGAAGAAGGGGGCAGGGGAGTAGGAGGGGAAGGGGGCAGGGAGGTGGCTGACGAGGGGGGCAGGGAGGATGTGAAGGAGGAGAAGGATGTAGGAATGGAGGAAGTGGATGCAGAAGGGGGGAGGAAGGGAGGGGAGGATGGATTTAGTGCTGCTGCCACATGTGATCATGCTGGTGGGGCATTTTCTGATGCTAATGCCGCACGTGACGCTGTAATGGAGGGCGCAGGCGTAGCAGCAGCAGCAGCAGAGGCAGTACCAGGGAATCCAGCAATAGTGTCTGCTGCAGCTGCCACCACTGCAGCAGTGGATCCAGCAGCAGTGGCAGAAGGCGCAGCTGCAGCACCACTACCGTCACAGGCAGCAGCAGCAGCAGCGGGAGCAGCAGCAGGGGCATCAGCAGAGGCAAGAGGGGAGTCAGACGAGGATGATGATGATGTGGTGATGGTGGAAGAGGAAGCAGGAGCTGAGCCAAGGGATGGCCTCATAGAGCAATCGGGGAGGAGGGTGCGCAGTGCAGTGGGGTTGGCTGCTGATGCTGCTGTGCCGTCACGGCACGCTGATGTGGCGCAAGCAAGGTCCAGTGCTGAGGTGGTGCCAGCTAGGGACTGTCACGCTGACATAGAATGGCCGAGATGGGAGGGCGCTGCTGCGCTGGCGCTGAGTCAGCAGGTGCGGTGCCACGCGTACGTGCAGAGATATGGTGAAATGCTGGAGAGATCGAGTACTGCTGAGGGGACAGAGGTGGGAAGTAGGAGAGAAAGTTTATTAGGACCAGTGAAAGAGGAAGGGCAAGAGGAGGGGGCAGACAGGGGAACTGACCAAAGGGAGGACGAGAAGGAGGCAGAGGAGGATAGAGGCGGCACGAGAGGGAGGGGAATGCAGGTGGGCGGTTCATATGGAGCACTGCTGCAGGTAACACCTGAGGGAGGCACACCCGAGGACGAGGTGACGTCAGAGCTGGTGATCGCACAGACCCAGCTGCTGTCCTCCCTCCACGCCCTCTCCCACCGCTCGCACCACTTGCTGCGCCTCATGCTGCCGCGCCTGCAGGCTGAGCGGCACGCGGCCGTGCGGCAGCAGGAGGAGCGCGAGGCGGTGGGGGAGTACCTGGGGATGGTGCGCGAGCAGCGCAAGCAGGGGCGGCGGGACCGGCGGGAGAGAGAGGCGCAGGCCGTGCTGGCAGCGGCGGAGGCTGCTGCTGCTGCGTCGCCCCGCGTGGGGCATTTGAAGAGAGACCCCGCTGCCACCCCTGCTGCCCCTGGTGGCCTTGCTGTCTCTGGTAGCCATGCTGCCACCGGGGCCAGTCCTGCTGGTCCGGCTCTAGGCCCCTCAACTCTTGGTGGTGGTGGTGCTGCTACTAGTGGTGGTGCTGTGGTTGCTGTGTCTCCGGGGTGGGGAAGGGGATGGGGAGGGGCAGGGAGAGGCAGAGTGGGTTTGGGAATGACTAGACTGGCAGGGGAATCTGACCGTTCTCCCGCTGCTGCTGGTGTTGATAGTGTTGCTGCGGCTGATAGCAGTGGTGGTGCTGCAACTGGTCCTGGCGGTTGCGCTCCTTCTCGACTGCATGCATCTCCCCTCGCATCCCGCCTCTCCATCTTCTCCTCTGGCGGGGGTCGCTCTGTGCTGGGCGCGGCTGTGAGAGGGGGGCGAGGGAGGGGCGGGTGGAGCAGGGGCAGGGGGAGAGGGCGGGGGGCATGGACTGGGGGAGGGAGACCAGGGGGGAGAACGGGAGGGAGAGTTGCAGGGTGGGGCAGGGGAGTGGATGTGTCTGCAGGGTTGCAGAGTGGAGTGGGTGGTAGGGGGGATGGGCGGGTGCACGGATGGTCAGTGGGGGCTAGACAGGCCGTGGGGGAAAGAGGGAGTGTGGAGCATGGGGGGGGGGTAGGGGATGAGGGGGACTACAAGGGGGGAGGCGAGGGGGAGGGGGAGGAGAGAGTGGGGAGGGAGTGTGGGGCGTGCTGGCAGAGGGAGTGTGGGCCGCACAGGAGCATGATTGAGTGTGATAAATGCCACGTGTCAGTTCACCATTGGTGCTACGGTGTGCCTGAGGGGAAGGTCGGGCCGTGGTTGTGCCAGGTGTGCCGCTGTGATTGGGCAGTGGACGGGAAAGACACAGGCGGGCAATCTCAGCAGCAGCAGCTACAAGAAGGGGAGCAGCCACAGCAGCAACAACAAGAAATGAAGCAGCAGCAGCAGCAGCAGTGTCACCAGGCATCACCTCCTCTCCCAGCAGCAGCCGTTGTCCATCCGCGTGCCATGTGCGCCCTGTGCTCGCCCGCAGACGCAGCAGCCATGCTAGGAGCAGCGTTGAAGCGAACACAGCAGGGCGCGTGGGTGCATCTGCTGTGCGCTCAGGTACACCTGTCACTCACTCTCTCAATCTCTCACTCACTCGACCAATCCTGTCCGCCCATTGTCCACTCACATTCTCACATTGTCTCCTCAGCCGCTGATTGCCAGTTGCACTGTGTGACCTTTCAAGTCCACCACTCAATGGAAGAGCACCTCGTCCCACCACCATCTACCCTTCCCCCTTCCCCCCGCGCCCCCCCCCCCCCCCCCCCCCCCCCCCCCCCCCCCCCCAGGTGATTTTCTCCGACTGCACTGTGCTTGCTGCGCCTGAGGATGCGCCACTCAGCCTCACTGTAAGCTGACCACAGCCCACTCATTGCCTGCTCGTCCATTGGCGCGCTCTTCACTAGGTGGCTCGCACTTGCGCTTCTCTTTTTGAGGCGCCTCAAAAATAGACTCTTCACTAGGTGGCTCGCACTTGCGCTTCTCTCAGCCAAGGGGACGGCAAGGCTGTTCATCATTCTTCACTCATGATTCCGTTGCACATGTTCCCCTGTGACTCGTCATCCCGTGCTGTCCTCTGCACTTCTTCCCTTGCGGCATTCCTTCCGCCCCTCTCTTCCACTCCCCCTCGCCACCCCTACTCCATCAGCTTTTGAGTCGACTCAAAAGCAGACTCTTCCTCTCCCCATCCCCCCTAAACCCGGCACCATCAGGGCGCCATGCCCCCCACCATGCAGCGTCGCTGCTGCTCCTTCTGCCACTCCTCGTCTGCTCAACCATGCACGCAGGTACGGAATTCAGAGTCCAGGGCTGGCAGGGGTGCGAAGTGGTCGCAGGGGGTTGAAAAGAAGGTCAGAATAGGATGTGTGGGGGGGGTCCTCCTCCTGTGTACCTCCTTGCCATACAGCCCCCTCCTTGCCATACAGCCCCCTCCTTCACTTATCTCCTTCTCTCATCCCAGCTTCCGCCCTTCCTCTCTTCCATCCCCACCCCATCCCTCCAGTGCGCCATGCCAGGCTGCCCCCTCGTCGTCCACCCCTTGTGCGCCCGCCACTCCTCGTGCATCTGCATTCTACCCCCACTGCCTGCTGCTGCCGCCGCCAGCGCCAGTGTGCCCATGGGTGCTGTTTCTCCCACCACAACCTGTGCGACCGTGGATAGTGGTGCTGCTCCGCTCGCTGCTGCACCTCCTGCCGCATCAGCCCTGGCTCCTCCACCCGCTGCTGCTGCCACGACACGTGCTGCTACCCCCTCTCCTCCACATCCGCTCCCTTCCATCACCACTTCTCCAACGCCCTCCCATCCCTCCCCCTCACCTCCCAACACTGCCCCTCCTCCCCCCTCCTCTTCCCCACCCTCTCTCTCTCCACAGTCGCTACCTCCCGCTTTCAACACCACAACCCCCATCAACCCCCCTCGGGCAGCTGTAACATTCCAGCTGTACTGCCCGGACCATGCAGCAGGTTCTGGCATCCACAAATTTATCCGCCATCCCCAGCCGTTCACCTCCCCCACATCACACCTACACAGTGGCACCTCCCTCCTGCCCTTCCCTGTGCCACTCTTGCCTGTGAAGCGCCACGCTCTAGAATCCTTGGAGCATGACCGGGGAGGAAAAATGCGCCTTGTGGAGCAGGGGGAAGGGGGTGGTGGTGAGAGGATGGGCAGGGTGATGGTGGGTGGATCACAGGCATGTGGGGCGGAGCACAGCTCGCAGGAAAAGGAAGCGGGCGATGTGAAGAGGCCGTTATTGAAGGTAAGCATGGATGTGTATTACTTGCCATAGGGCCACCATATGCCTTTTGCAGTTATCTTTTCCGAAGTGTACTAATCAGGCTGTCCTACCGTATGTGTGCCTATGTGTATGTTTTTGCGATTGCAGCTCCAGCTGTCTTACCTCGCCACACACGCTGCAGCTCGTGCTCTCAATGCACGCCTGCCTCCAGGGTACCGTTACGTGCCCGTCACTAAACTCAACCATCACTAACATCACAACATCGTTACTAGCAATGTCTTCATGAATATTAGTGCAAGGAGCTCCTGTGTGTACGTGCGAACGTTGCCCTAATTGCAGTGTTGCAGTATACAGGGAAATGCGTTATGCTTATGCAGGCAGCCTAACAGAGGAATGTGTTTATGATACGTAAGGGCAGCCGTTTTCTTTGCATTGGAAGTTAAGTTTGTGAGCATTACCATGAATGTTGAGTAACGATAATGAATGAAGATCATTAATGTAGTGTCATGAATCTGGAGGTGTTCTGAATTCTCTAAAAGGCTGTGATGTACAAACCCGCTATTAGCAATCTCCATCACATCGCGGGATGATCGGAACTCCCTTTGCCCGCCGAATCTGTCTGTCAGTCAGCTCAAACCTCCCCGCAAATCCCCGATCCGCCCGCCCTTGCGCGACCTGCTCCGCGCTGTTTCAGCGCACCCCCGTTTTCTGCCCAATTTCCCTCGGACCACTGATCCCCCGCGCGCTCGTCCACCCAACCGCGCGCATCTCACGCCTCAGCTCCGCACGGAAAGGACCATCAAATCGTAGGCTTCTGACAGCAAATTCTTAATTAGGTATTTAGGAGCGAGCAGCTTAGTTAGCTCGACGCCGGTGTCTGCTCTTGCCGTACCTGTTACACAACCGGCCAATTATTCGCCTTTTTCTCGTAATGCTCCTGTCTCCGCCGCTTCTGTGTTCCCAGAAAATTGTCGCTCCTATACTACCCTTGTGAAGTGAGTCGTTTTGCGTGCGAGTCGTTCCTTCGATTTCATTTATTAGCTAGCGTTACTTCTCACGGTCAATGGCTTCGTCCTTCCTCAGACCAGCCGTCAGCCAGCACCGGTTCTGCTCCTCACCCGACGCTGCGTCCCCTTCCGCGCGTCAGGGCACTGCCTGCCTGGCGATGGCTCCCAACGCTTCGATCTCCCTCCACTGCACCCATCAATCCGGTCTCCGATTTCAGACTAGTGGTACCAAATCCCATTCACGGAGAAACGTCGCCAGTTCCTTTTTCGGAGATTCGCTCGCTCGGTCCCAACTAGCGTCCACTCCGTCAGGCCTCCAACCTCAGGGGAAGGTCGCCAGACGGAAGCCCTGGAGCGCGCCGCAGGCGGTGTTCCAATGGGGGAAGCGGCCGGAGTACAAGGGGACGCCGCCACGTGTCATAGTGGTGACGTCGGGGAAGGGCGGGGTGGGGAAGACGACGATAGTCGCGAATATCGGGATGTGCCTGGCGCGGCTGGAGTTTAAAGTCGTCGCGATAGACTGCGATGTGGGTCTCAGGAACCTCGACTTGCTGCTAGGAATGGAGGCGAGGGTCTTTCACACGGTACAGGACGTCTTGGCTGGAGAGGCTCGATTGGATCAGGCGCTTGTACGCGATAAGCGCGTCCCCAATTTCGAGCTGCTCTGCATTTCCAAACCCCGGTCCAAGATTGATTTAAATTTCAGCGGCAAGTCGCTGATTCTCCTAGTGGAAGCCTTGAGGGAGCGGGAGGAGGGATGTCCGGATTTTATTCTCCTGGATTGTCCGGCGGGGATCGAGGCGGGGTTCATAACGGCAATCACGCCGGCGAACGAGGCGATTATCGTGACGACGCCGGACGTGACGTGTCTGCGGGACGCGGACCGAGTGGCGGGGCTGCTGGAGTGCGACGGCATCACCAACGTGTCGCTGCTGGTGAACCGCGTGCAGGCGGATCTCATCAAGCAGGGCCAGATGATGTCCGTTGGGGACGTCAGAGAAATGCTGGTGAGTCTACTGGTCGTCCAGTCCTCACCTCCCGTCTTCCCCCCTCTCCCCCCCTCTCCCCCGTCCCCCCTCCCGCGCGTTCCCCCCGACTCCTCGTCTCTCCAATTTCCCTTTTGAATTTGCGGCAGGTTCTGTGTTGACTTCTAGCTTTCCAGGATTTGCATGGGAGGGGCATAGATAGCCATGACATTGCTGTAGTACCCTTGGTTGACCAATGAGGCTTGGAGGTTTTGTTGAGCTGTCTGTTTTATCTGGTGAGGTGTCTCTTCTGGTCCCAAACCAATGTCTTGTATCGCCTACACGGGTTGTGTATTGCTCTGTAGGTGCATTCACCATCCTACGCCCCCCTCCCTGCTTTGTCATGCCATTGTTATCAACCAGGGTCTCCCTCTGTTGGGAGTGATTCCAGAGGACACTGCAACCATTGGTGCGTCCAACCAGGGAATGCCACTCGTACTGAAGAAGCCGCCTACCATGGCGGGCCTGGCAATGGAGGCTGCAGCGTGGCGGCTGGCTCAAGGGGAGCAGATGGACGTGGTTGTGCTTCCGGAGGAGAAAAAAGGGTTTCTTGCTTTCTAGCCTAGGCTAGCTAGCCCTAGAGGTCAAATGCACAGGAATGTCTATTATGTTAAGAGAGTAGACTGCGGTTTAGAGAATCTGAATCCGTGTTGCCCTTCGAAAATTTGCTTGCATCTTTGAGCATGGTTTAGGGACACACCTCCCCACCATCACTTAATGAATGCATCTCCTCCACGCTTTTGACCGCAGAATTGTAGCTGTCAACACATCATGGTATCTGTGCACATCACGCAACAACTAATGCACCAATTGGACTGCCAAGAGTATTTTCAAGTGGGGTATTGGGCCATTGACTGTCAGCAAGGCCCGTGTATGGCTGAAATCCCCCTGAAAGCCATGAAACATTTGCTGGACCTATTGGTGATTCACCTCATTCCAGGCCATCCAACATCCCAAGCTGAAGGAACTGCAGACTGTGAGAGTAGAGGGAGATGTCTAACATGACCAGATGTAAGAGATTCTCAGGGGTATATTAGGTTGTCGTGCAGGTATGGCCTAGACAAGTAGCGTGAACGAGAATCCTTTAAAACTACTGCATGCTTGTCTGACTACGTAATCTAGAGGGCGGGGGGCATTTGGGGCCTCCCACCGAGGAACGACAAGAAGCCAGCTGAATCCGAATCATCCAAAAAGAGATCATCAGGAACCCTGAATGCTGCATGCACGGTGATGGCCACTGCGCCAATCACAACCCCAGACATGAGAATGGAGCCGACTGATGTCAGTCCGAAGACGATGACGACCGAAATGACCACCATCCCCAGGAACTTCTCTCGCTCGTTCAGCGTTCTTCCAGCGACGATGATCGGCTCCGTGCGGACCATGAACACATAGACCCAGCCAGATCCAAGAAGACCTAGCCATAAAATGGCCGTTGGGTTCCAAAGCATGCTGAGGACGACTACCGCGATGAGAATTCCCAGGTAATTGGCCCGAAAGTAGCCCAGGTTCTTGCGAATCCGGCTGAGAGCGTCATTCAGGCTCTCGGGTTTGGCGAGACTGGAGCGGTCAATGAGCTCGTTCCATGGACGCTGCTGAGCGGTGGCTGCGGCATATGACTCCTGGACTTTAGTTATCAGCGACCTTACAGCGGAAGCCGATGGATTCCCAGCCATGGAAGCTCCTGGAGCAACAGCCGCCATGAAGTGACACCGTCTTGAGACTTCTAATCAAACCTCGATGTTAACGAAAGAACAATCGGAGGCCTGAATGAAGAGTAAATACTGTTCTGAGGCTTTGTCAAGCACGATATTGAGAGGAATATGCGGGTGTGCGAAAGCAGGCGTTTCTAGAGAGCTACCAATACGAGTCTGAAGCGAGTCTTTGGGAACTGGAAACTGGAGTCTCAAAGATAAGTAGCATGAGGAGGATTTGGTGGTGGAAACCGAGGGAGGGACGACAACAGCGAGGGATGGATGGGTTGGAGGAGACGCGGACGGAGCTGACACACCCAACGAGCGGTACGCGTTTCGGCGATCTGATGCGAGGCAGACACTGATTGGTCGCGAACAAAATTTGACGACAACGAGAGGCCACCGAAACCTCGAGTTTGCCGGACCAGCGGTGGTAGGTTGGGCGCGTAGGGGCTCGGCGAATTCGCCGTGTGACAGTTTTGGCTCGGACCTGGTGTTTGCCTCAACGGCCAGATTTTGGTTCCCGCCACCCGTCTGCTCAGTACCCGGCTGTGCGAATTATAAGGGTAACATTTGTTTCGCACAACCAAGTCTTCGCCCAAACATTGGGTTTGTTGTGGAGCTGCAGAACTCTGGGAGAAACCTAGATTCAGCAGGCCAGATTCTCCTACAACCTCTAGACTAACCTAAGCCAGTGCAGTACCGTTCGAAATAGCTACTTTACTCCAGCACTATTGAGCAATAGTGAAATATTTTCAACAGCCATGGCGTCTGTTCCTGGAGGTGCGGTAGAGGGAAACCCGTCGGGGATGCGGGCGCTTGTAGCTAGATTCCAGGAGTCTTATCGGAACGCGATAGCGCAGCAGCGGCCATGGAGCGAGCTGACGGATCGGTCGCTGTTCGCCAGACCCGATAATCTTAACGACGCTCTTGGGAGGCTTCGCAAGAACACGAGCTACTTCCAGGCGAATTACCTCTCGATCCTCATCGTGGTTATTGTCCTCTGCATGCTTTGGAATCCGACTGCCATTCTCTGGCTAGCTCTCCTCGCAGCTGCTTGGATTTATATTTTCATGGCTCGCACCGACGCGCTGATCATCGCTGGAAGGACCCTTAACGAGCGTGAGAAGTTTCTCGCCATGGCAGTCATATCCATCGTCATCGTCTTCGGGCTGACGTCAGTCGGATCCATCCTCATGTCAGGCTTGGTGATGGGAGCTGCTGCGATCGCATTGCATGCCGCCTTCAGGGTCCCTGACGACCTTTTCCTGGATGACAATGAATCTGGAAGCTTCCTGTCGTTCCTTGGAGGAAGAAGTACAGTCCCCATTCCAACGGCCATCTGAGAAGTATGCCTCCGCTTGTCTGTCAGATCCAGCTTTGTCGAGGTCAGCGTTCACTCCCTCCCCCTTCCAGTTTCCTGGTGCGAGACTTTACAACTGCTTTGTCGCTGGAATTTTATTGCTTCACCTGTCTTAGCTGATCTGCATCGTCTCATTACAGGCGTCCACAACTGCTTTGCCATGCTTTCCTCTGGTCCCTGGCTCATCACGATGTTACGTTCCTCTCTCTTACCCAATAAATGGTATTGCTTACCGGTCTATTATATTTGCTGTTACGAAGCAGTACACTATGCAACCTCACTGTTGAAGTACTCTGTTCTGTACTTGACCACCTTCATAAACTCATAGGAAGTAGTGTATGTTTGTTGCCAAATCGAGTTCTTATAAACAGTCGTAGTCCAATCCCATCTCCTCACGAGCATATGTACTCTGACGAGGAGAACGAATGCCCTGCCACAGCAAACGGAGGCTTGCCTGTGGCCATCACCTCACCCACAGTGACCCCTGACAGCGACGACCCTCGGCACTCAAACTCCACGCGCACGCGGTATGCAGCCATCTCCCGCGCCTTGCGGTCCTCCTCTGCCTGCTTCTCCTCCGCTGTCCGCTCTGCCGCCCCCTGCACCAAGTCATCTGGAATCACTGGGATCTGCGCTCGCAGCCGTTGCGGTGGGTCTTGCGGCTGGCAGTGGGTGGTGGGGAGGGTTGGGGGATAAGAGAGGTATGAGGGAAGATGGAGGAAGGGGAGGAGGATTATGGAACGGTGTGGAAGGGTTATCATTCAAGGGGATTCACTCAGGATGGTATGAAGCAGAAGAGGCTAAAAAGAGAAACAATCAGTGCAGCACGCGGGCAGGGGGCCATACATTGATTTGCGGGATAAGCCATCTCAGCTCCTTGGTCCACGGATCAAGCTGCGCCCTGGCGGGGATTGAAAGAAAGGGGAACACATGTAAGGCAACGCTTTGAGGCGAGAAAGAAACTGCATGTAGAAGTCTTTCTGCCGACAACCTACAAGGGGAAAACTGTGCAAGCCTTTGAAAGTGGATTTGGTCACAGGAAGGAGATACGAAGCCGAGAGAGACGGCTTACTCTGGGTTGATGCGGAGTGAAGCGGGGGAGAAGGCGAGGGAGAGGACGAAGGTGACGTTGACCAGAGGGGCTTGCAGATACGGGTTCGCCACATACTGCACGGTGGGGGGTGGGCAGGTGGACATGCGTACTCGCACTGAGAATGCCCAGAACACATCCACCAGAGGGGCTTGCGACTTCGGGTTCAACATACATGTTGAGGCAGGTACACGGCGCATGGTGTGGTTAGGACGTGGAAGAGGAACTTGCAATGCTAGGCGGTGCGTGATGTGCACACTGTGCGTGTGGTGTGTGCTTAGAAGAGGAGTGAGTGGATGGGATGGATGGCAACACACCTGGATCATGAGAGAGAGCGCTTCATCACTCCTCCTTGTCACGAATCTGGCAGGCAGCAGCACAAAGGAAAACGGCGAACGGGGCAACACTGAGAGGCGCAAACAGCGGGGAAAGGAGCACACAGCAGCTCAACCAGGAGCACATAGCAGATCAACCAGGAGCTTCAACCAGAAAGCTGAGGCCACCCAAGCCTGCTCACATCCATCACCATTCCCCACCTACCTGTAACACCATGCGTGGGCATCCTAGTCCCACTCACCTCAGGCGCAGTGGAATGGGCGTGTATCTGGGCTGCAGCCGGTACTTCATCAGCACAAACTCCTGCGCCCGCCCATCCGCCCCCTCCCCCCCTTGCCCCCACGCGCCCTCCTCCCCCGGATTCACCACCTCCCCCATGCCCTCGTCCCCCTCCCCCAGCAGGTCCGCCATGGGGGGGGCCTGGGGGGAGGCTGCAACCGCGGAGGGGGCGGAGAGTGGGGGGAAGGTGGTGCCTGGGGGAGGCGTGCGGAAGTGGAAGTAGCCCTTGCCGAGATCGTTGACGATGCCGGGGCGGATGGAACAGCGCTGATGGGAGGGAACCATGGGCCGGGGGAGGGAAGGGGGGGCACGGGGGTTGTTGTAGTCAGCACTCATGCGACAGCAGAAGAAATAGTGCGCGGAGGCAGAGAGGCAAGGCACAGGACAGCACGCACCTTGATGGCGCCAGAGCCCTCCAGCCTGAACGAGAACTCATCAGGCGCACTCCCGTCCTTCTCCGCATCCGCACCCGCCCCCCCTCCCCTCGCCCCCGCCCCACCCATTTTCCCACCACCAATAGCGCCACCGCCGCCCCCCAGCAGCCCTCCTCCCCCCATGGCGTCCCCAGAAGCCGCCGCTCCCTTGGGCAGGGGCAGCGTGAGGAAGACGGTGCCGGAGAGGCGCACGCGCGTGAGCGAGGAGCCGAGGAAGTCCGCGCTGATGCGCTCCTCCACACGGAAGGTCGGGAGGGTGGGGCCCGCTGGAGTGACGGGCGCTGCTGCTGCTGCTGCTGCTGGTGGGGTCGTAGGAGTTGGCGCTGAGACTGGTAAGGAGGGGTATGGGAGGGATGAGCAAGAGAGAGTATGACTGTGCTTGGATACGGTCAGCAGGGCGGAGCTGAGGAAGTCAGCACAGATGCACGGAAGGTTGGGAGGGAGCGGCCCAATGGGGTGGCAGGTGCTGCTCCTGCTAGGGTGTGTGCTGTTGGGGTAGGGATAGAACGTGAATGTGACTGTGCAGCAGAGGCACACAGAAAAGGACAAACACGGGAGGAATGGCACACGTGGCAGCAGAGAACAGTGCAACTGCTCACCATCCATCGCTCCCAGCCCCAGTGCCACTTCCAGCTGTCGTGCCGCAGCAGCAGCTGAACCCCCTGCCGCCACATCCCCCCCTCCCAGCGCCACCCCCAGGTCACCCCCCCCCCCAGCCCAAACGCGTCCTCCTCCCCCTGCTCCACCCCAAACTCCGCCGCGTCCAGCCCGCCCCCCCACGCGTCCCCATCCCCCCCCAGCAGCGCGCTCCCCCCAAACGCCGTCCCCCAGGCGTCGTCCCCCTCGTCGTCCCCCAGCCCCCCCAGCCCGCCCAGCCCCTCCGCCTCCAGGTCCGCGCCAAACGCGTCCGCCATGCTGTCCGAGGCGAAGGGGTCCAGCGACGAGGGGGGCAGGCCGGAGGACAACCCCGCCTGAAAGGGGGGGAGGTGGGGAGGCGGGGGGAGCGAGGGGAGAGGGGAAGCAGGGGAAGTGGTGGGGCGAAGGTCAGGAAAATGTGAAGAGAAGGAGAGGAGGAAGAAGGCACAGCAGCAAGACCAAGAGATAGCAAACACACAAGACGGAGCCAGCAGCAGAACACCCCCCATCCATAAAACCAATCCCCCATACATACAAACAACACCCCATGCATACAAACCCCCCCTCCATGCATATAAACAAACGCCCCGTACAAACAATCCCCCAAGCATACAGACGCCCATGACTAGGGCAACTGGACAGCTGCACAGTAGCACAGTAGGCCAGTAGGGCAGTAGGGCAGTAGGACAATAGGACAGTAGGACAGTAGGACAGTAGGACAGTTGGACAGTTGGGCAGTTGGGCAACCCGCCTTGCATACAACCCCCCAATGTGTACAACCCCCCATGTTTACAACCAACCCCCACGTACAGCCCCCCATGCGTACAAGCAGCGGTGCAGAGAGGAGAAGCAGCATGGCGGCAGGGATCGGAAAGGGTCATCCTCATACCTCAAGCTCGGCCAGCAGAGAAGCAGGGTCGTTCTCCGGCCTCTTCGTCACACCTGCTGCCCCCATGCCCCCACCGCCCTCCCCAAAACCACCACCCCCGAACCCATCACCACCAGCACCCAGGGGAGTGAGCTCGCCCCCCCCACCCCCCAGCAGGCTGTCACTAGCAGCGAAAGGATCGTCAGCAGAGCCCAGCAGGGCGAGGGCGGCCAGGGGGTCGGAGCCAGCGGAGGGGCGGGGGGAGGGCGTGGGGGGCGCGGGGGGGTTGTCGAAGGCAGGCTGGGCGGGCGCGGGGGCGAAGGCGTCCATGGTCTCGTCGCCTGCTGCGATCGCCTCCTCTGGCAGCTCAAAGTGCGCCGACGACATGTACTGCGAGGGGGGAAGGAAGGCCGGAAGGGGGGGTGGGGGGGGTGGGGGGGGGGAGAGGATGAGAAAGAGGGAGATGTGAGAAACCGTTTCTTCAAGTGCGGGGAGGGAGGGCGAAGGCGTGCATGGCCTCGTCGCCCGCTGCTATCACCTGCTCTGGCAGCTCCATGTGCGGCGAGGACATGCACTGACGGGGGGGGAAGGTGGGGAGGGGGGACGAAATTAAGACTGTTGATTTACAAAGGGGACGCATTGGGATGATCGGATCGGATCATAATATGAAAGAGAAAGTCATCTCACCACCATACAGTCACTACCCAGCCCCCTGCCCCCCTTCCCCCCTTCACCTCCTCAACATCCCCCCCCCTCCCCCCACCTCTCACCTCCACACTAGCCAGGCGCTCCACTGCCTCGGCCTTGGCGACGCGCCAGCTGGCAGCGCCTCTTGCGCGGTTCTCCCCGTCAGCGAGCGTGTGCGTGGCGAGTGGCACGAGCAGCGCCGCGCCGTCAGATGCGACGAAGGAGAGCACCGCGGAGAGACGGGCGGAGCCGATGCCCTGCAGGACGTAGAAGAACGCCATGTAGACCTGGGAGGGCGGGCCGGGCAGGCGAGCAGAGGGGGGAGGGGAAAGGAGAGTGGGAGATAGTGAGAGGAGAGACGGGCCGAGCCGATGCCCTGCAGCACGTAAAAGAAGGCCACGTAGACATGGGGGGGGGAGGGGAGGGGTGGTACGGGGGAAGGAACGGAAGGGGGGAGGAGAGGAGAGCGCGGGGGGGAGTGAGGGGAAGGAAGGGCGGAGCTGAAGCCCTGCAGCACACAGAAGAAGGCGATGCAGACCTGGGAGGGGGGAGGGAGGGGGGAGGGGAGGGGGAGAGGGTGAAGTAGAAAGTAATGAGAGGACGGGAGACTTGAGGCACAATGCAAAAGGCAACATGAAAAGGATGCAGCGAGAATCAAAAGCGAGACCAAAACCTGTGTACTTCCTGCCCTAACTTCGCCTCACCAGTTCCCACCCTTCCCGTCCCTCGGCACTGTGCGCCCGGCGCCCGCCTGGCCTTACCTCAGTGTACTTGCGGAATATCTTTTCCGGAGTGACGTCCACGCCCCTGCATGCTGCCACCAGCACACTGCGCGGAGCACAACACGTGCAGCATATGAGGCATGGGGCATGGGGCGTGCGGGGTGGGAATGAGGCATGGGGTATAAGGCATGGGACCCGAAGATGCACAGATGATGCATCCACGCCCTTACAGGGGTCACATCCCCCTTGCATGGCGCCACGGTCGTTTCTTATCAACGGCTGCTGAGATGTGCGATTGCTTCACTATGTGCCCCTTTGTGCATCATCCAGGCCCTGTTCTCCGTGCTCCATGCCCCATGGCCCCCTCCCTCCCACATGCTGCGTGTCTCACAGGTGACTGGAGCGCATGGCCGACTGGAGCGCATGGCCGACTGGAGCGCATGACTTGGATGGTGCTCACCGGACGGCCTGGTTGACGGGGCTGACCTGACGGCCTGGTTGACGGTGCTGATGCAGCTGTACACGTTGAGCGACGTCTCGTCCTCGTCCGCCAGCATGAGCCCCAACACGTAGATGCTGTTCACCAAGCGGTACACCACGCGGTACCTGCGAGGGGGTGAGGGACGTGGGCGGAAGGGAGGGGTGGGTGGGGTTGGAAGTGCCAGCATGAGCCCCAGCACGTAGATGCTGTTCACCGAGCGGTACCTGGCGGAGAGGGGGGGAGAGGAGAGAGGGGGGCGCATGCGGGGAAGGGGGAGGGGTGGGGTGAGAGAGAGGGAGAGAGAGAAAGCGACCCCAGCACGTAGATGCTGTTCACGAGGCGGCACACCACGCAGTAGCTGGTTGACAGTGAACGAAGCCCGGCAACCAGGAGGCGCATGTGACCAGCAATCACGGCATGCGATGCAACTTTTGAGTCGACTCCAAAGTGACCAGCAATCAGGTGACTTTTGAGTCGACTCCAAAGTCACTCAAAACTGACCAGCAATCACGGCATGCGATGCAGTCGTCTGAATGCTCAAGGAGCAGCAAGGGAGTCACACGAACAGTTCTTAACCTCCATGCCACCCCATCTCTACGCACCGGCGGTCGCTGCCGACGACGACTTGCCCGCTGGCGGCGGCGAGTGGGTCGTCGCCCAGGCGGTCCAGCATGAGCGCCTGGTTGGCCGGCTGCTGGTGCTCCGCGTGCCGCATGCTGCTGTCCGCATGCCGCGTCGAGCGGAAGCTCTGACACGCCGCCAGCGCGCGCTTGGGGGGAAACCACACCTTGCTGGGGGGAATTGGGAAGGGGGAAATCGGGATGGCGGAACCGGATGTGACAGAGTGAGGCGGAAGTTGCTGCGGGTCACTGCGGGTTAGCCATTGGTCGACCAAGGGACGGGATGGGATGGGAAAAGGGAAACTCGCGAATAGCGAGGAGTCTAAGATAACGCCGGCGAACAGCGAATAGTGGTAACGCCTGATGCTTGGTTGCACGAGAATGATGGCGAGAAGCCAACCCCTGGGAATCACGAAGTTCACTACTATACTGGTGCGCCGTTAAACTGCCATAGATGATACAAGACGCAGACGGAATCTACGGAATAGCAGTCCTGAGGCCACTTACGTCTGGAGCAGCAGGTCTGGTCCCTGCGCTGGCTGCAATGCTAATGCGAGACACGCCATAGCGGGTCAGTCGAAATAGACGCTACAAAAGATTCTATTCTAGATTACGAATGGCAGTGCTATAGGCGGCTTAGAATCTTCACGCATCTGGCGCCGCAACCGTTGCCCTGGTCTCAGGAAACAGTGAGCTTTGATCCTTCACTGCAATTGAAGCTCACTGAACAGGCTTTCTGATCACTGTGGTCAGATGACCAGAGATCCCTGTGCTGGTGAATGCTGATCTGCGCTGCAGTATAAGCGGATCCCCTGACATCAAAGAGCACACTTTATTGGTCTCATGCTATTCATTATTAGTCTTGGCTATACTCTCTCTACAACATGGTCATGTTGACACAATTACCCATCTGCTGCTAGATAGTTCGTATATAAAATGTTTACACCAAAAGTACTCCATTTATACAACCATCATTCTCTGGGTTGTTCGTCACTTGGGCGTATTTACCTGCATGGCAACCAACCATCAGCACAAAAATCAAGCTCTATGGACGTGCAAGGAACATGTAGCATGAACAAAAGCACAGTGGCAGGGATGAAGTTATTTTGCTCAAGTAAAATTAATCAACCAGTCTTACCCCAAATGACTTTGCCAGCTGGTGTGACCAATCCAAGCTCACTCACGTTCACCTAGAGCAAGGCATGGGAGCCACGGAGATGGAGGGGGAGTTTTAGCAGGATAAAGCAGCAGCGATGCAAAGCAGTTGCCACAAACTGTCACAACCACAAAAGCCATGGACCTCATCAGCACGTTGGGGACTAACGAACATAGCACAGCATTATGGCGTTATGGTAGTGTGCGCATGCGAGCGCACCTCGATGATGGTTCCCTTGGTGATGACCCCCATGGAGGAGTACATGGGGCCGTTGGGGTTCTTCTTCACGCTGATGATGTCCAGATGGAACGTGCACTTCAGCTCGGGGTGCGTCACATGCGCCTGCACGCATGCAGGCAAGCATTACTCATTGGGATCTTAGGGGCAGGGTGTGTTATGGGCACACCAGGAGCTGACACTTAGAGAGCAGATGTGTGTGTGCAGTGAGGAGACAACAGCAGGGGTGTGGTGAGAGGGGTGAGGGGGTGGGAGGGGTGAGGGGGTGAGGGGTGAGGGGGTGAGGGGTGAGGGGGTGGGAGGGGTGAGGGGGTGAGGGGGTGAGGGGTGAGGGGGTGAGAGGCGTGTGGGTTGAGTGCGAGAGCGGGTGGCGCACCTTGGTGAAGCGCAGGGCCATGGGGCGGATGAAGCGCTCGTACTTGGGTGGCTTACGCGTGAACCCCGGACCAACAAAGGTGACTTTGGTCACTAGCCGCTTCCACTGCTTGGCTGCACGCACCATAGCAGGAGGCCACCAGTCAGGATTAGAAGGGAAGGGAGTGAGAATCAGAAGCCTACTGAGGAGGCATCGGAAGGTGGAGTTGAACAAATGCGATTGCCAGTTAGAACAAGATGCACGCAGTCAAGAGGTTGATTGGAGTGCGGGGGAAGTCCGCTTACTCTTCCTCTTCCCTGATCTGACGACTCGGAACATCTCATCCTCTGCTATGGGGCGAACCTGCAGCCCACAGCGAGGAGAAGAGGGATGCCAAACGGGTTTGGTCAGATTTGAAGGCATATGGGGAGGGGGCAATGTGCAGCAAGAGACGTGCAATGCCACAAGGTGCTTCAGAACATGCCATGATGTCAGGCCATGCGACGCATGTCAAGACAGTGAAGCATCAAGCCATGGAGTGCATGTGCCGTACCTTGGGCAGAGGCACGTCCCACTTGCCCGCCTTCTCCTTGCGCTTCTGCTTGATGGTGTTGCTCAGCACTTTAGCGCGCGCCGTCGCCTCTCTCTCCAGAAGGTACGCGGGCACCGCGCCCTCCGCCACAGGCGCGTCCGCCTTGTGCTTGTTCGTCCGCTCCGCGTGCATCGCCAGACTGAGCCGGGGGAGGAAGGGGGGGAGGGTGGGGGGGGTGGGGGAGGGGGGACGTAGAGAGACAGGTTGGAGTATAGGGGAGAGGAGAGGTGAGGGTGAAGAGTGGGGGTGGATGGTAGCACAAGTTAAACGCGTCGCGTTAACAACAGACGACAGAAGAAGAATCGGGGAAGGCTTAAAAAGAATGTGGGGGTTTTAAAAGAGGACAGGCCCAGGTGACTCACGTCTTCTTCATCGTCGCCTTCTCCTGGTAACGCTTCTTCGCGAACATCTTCGCCTTGAGACCGATCGTCTGCAGAATTCCATGAACGCAAGCAGGCGGGACAAAAGCCCGACGAGCGAGAACAGGAGGCACGGCGAGTCGGTTAAGATAACCGAAATCAGGTCTGAGAAGACAGCATGTGTGTGTGTCAATCCGGCTGAGAAGCACGCCTTACATTTCTGGCGATCTGGGACGTCTTGTGCACTTGCCGAGCCTCGCGCTTCCGCTTCCGCTCGAAGTGATCCAAGCGGAAGCCATGGCGCTTCTGGTGAAGCTCTATGTGCTCGCCCTGCGGCTGCACCGCTCAACCAGGGAGAGAGATGTGACGATGGGGAGAGGGGGGTTTGGGGGACGGAAGAAGGTTAAGGTGTAAGGGGAGGAGAAACAGGGAGACGGAGCTATCCTCGGAGTTGCGACACGTGCGCCGTGGAGAAGGAGATAAGGGTAATTAAAACGCCGATGAAACTGTCGAGATTGGAGGATCAACCTCGCCTGAAAGCAATCGACGCTCGTGGGTAGAGAATCGTAGGTTTGCGGATGAGAGACATGTATCAGCGAGCGTACGTACCATGATGGACGTATCAGTCCTTACGGACGCACACTAGGCACCGAAGAAAGAGAGGAGTTTTTACAAGAAAGAGAGTTCTCCTAGGCAGTAAGAGAAGCACAGTTCCGTGCTTCACGGAGAACGGTACTGAAGGAAAGGCAGACAGCCCTACTCAAGGCGAGTAGTTGAGGAGGGTGTGGCTGGGGGAAAGAGGCGAAGGAGGAAGAAATACCCGTTGGTGCACAGTAAAGCAGAAGTTGAAGTTTACACTTACGTTACAAAAAGGAGTCGGCCTACGTTCTGTATTCCATATCGGGGCAGACAAAGTACGATGCATGTTGCCGTGTTCGGTCAGCCTGTTCTCCCAATTCACCGAGCTTTCGCCAAATCTTGCTGGCCAATCTCGCTCGTCGCACAGCCATGCGCACCGTTTCGACCCTTTCGTCAAATTACGACCGAATGCTCTCATTTGCGGCGAGCAGCGGTTTGCGACGACTGGCACGAGTCCACACGACCGACACACCTTGAACTTGCCGACGAAGTGCCTCGCGGTCACGGATGGTCGATGGCGTTCCCAAGGCTTGGTGAGGCCATGAGGTGAGGAGGATAAACACGCGCTTGCAGCTCCTAGTGAGGAGTGTCTTGTCTTTAGTTCACAGGCAGCTGAATCCGTTCAGCGTAGCTAGATTCTCCTGGGAGGCATAGCGGATTCATGCGATTGTGGTAAGACTGACGAGCCCATGTCACTCCTGTATTCTCCTTGACTTCTGTCGTAAGATAGGGATCGTTCGCCGCGAAAGCGAGATTCATTTCCCTGCATACTCTATTTATTGGTCGTCTTGGCTCTCGCCTGCGCACACTGTGCAACACCCATCGACAACCCAAAGGCGGAACTTAACGACGCGCAATCATGGTGCGCTGGCACGTGCCGGGTCTGTCCACCGGGAGCGGCTCGAGCATAGACGCAGTCGCAGTGAAGGGCGACACGGCGAAACTGCAGAAGCTTCTACGAAAGGGCGCGGACGTGAATGCGCGCGCGCGGGAGTCGGTGCTGGTGGGACGGCGCCCGCTGCATGCTGCCGTGGCGGCGGGGAACGAGGCCATGGTCGAGGCGCTTCTCGCTGCTGGTGCTGACGTGGACGGAAAGGACGATGTCAGTGTTACCCTATCTCCTACCTGCATCTGCTTCATCCCTGCTTCCCCATCCCCTTGCTATCCTCTCTGACCTCGCATGCCGCGACCAATGCGTCCCCCTTCGCCTCAACCCGCTCGTTGTCTCCGCAGTTCGGTCGCACGCCTCTTCACTATCTGGCCGCCAGTCCCTCCCCGCGTCTGGGCATCCTCTCGCATCTGCTCAATGCGGGCGCCGACTACGCCATGAGGGACAGGGTGAGTCCCGTTCGAGATTCCTCAGGTCGTTGCTCGTCCGTGCGCTCACGTGATTCCTCGCGCTCAAGTCATTCCGTTTGCCTTTTCGTCGTGCCAGGGTGGCAGCATGCCCATCCACGTGGCCATGGCAGCAAGCCACGTGGCGGTGCAGGAGGCGCTGACGGCGTTCGCGTTGGAGCACAGCGCGGAGTTCGCGTTCTACGAGTCGGGCCAGTGGCGCCCCTTCGACGGCGACGCCGCCCGCCTGCTGGGCTTCGAGCTCGCGGAGGGCGTGGGCTTCGCTGCCCTCGCCACCGCTACTGGCGCGCACTACATCGTCGACTTCCAGCAGCAGCTGCAGGTGAGGGGCGCCAGGGGAGATGGGAGCAGTGTGTTCGATGGGAAGGCAACAAGGCTTTCCAGGGTTTTTTCAAATGCTTAAATTGTACTATCCCGTGTCTATTGTCTTCTCGTCTCCTCAGACTCATTGTCCGTATCTACCCTGCACTTGCCTGTCGCCTTTCTGTCCCCCCCGGCAGTTCAACGTGTCGTCCTTCTTCTGCAAGTCCATCAGCTGGCGCGTGCTGCCCAACGGCCGCTGGAACCGACCCCCTAACCCGCACCAGGGCCTCCACCCGGGCAGCCAGGAGCCGCGCCTCATGCACCGCTACGACGACCAGCTGCGCTCCCTCGCGCAGTCCGGCGTCGACATCTGCCCTGTCTACTTCTCCCTCACCGGCCTTCCCCAACCCCTGCTCTCACAACCAGCGCCCAGCGCTCAGCTTGTCTCCCGCCTTTCCTCGTCCCCACGCCATGACGGTGAGGATGATGCAGATGATGGTGATGGGAATAGGCCGTCTTCCTCATCAGCTGCTGTGGCTGCAGCTGCTGCCGTCATGCCCTCTGCTCTGCAAATGTCTGATGACGCCAGCAGTGAGATCTCCCACTCCGAACCAAACACTCCTCTGGCTCGGCGCCAACCGGGGCGACGCGCAGCTGGTTCGGATGACGACACGCTGCCGAAGCTGCAGGTTGTGAGGTCCGGCACGGAGGAGTACGACGAGACTGTGGCTCGGTTTGTGGCTGGAATGCTGAGGGATAGGGATGACCGCCCCACCAGCTTCAGACAGAACAGTGTGAGCGGTGGGGTGGTGGAGCAGGAGGACGGCATGAGGCCTGTCACCGTGTCCTCCGTGCAGCGGGTGCTGCTGCCTGCCAGCCTCACAGAAGCCTTTGAGGCGGCTGTGAGGGAGCTCAAGGGAGCAAGGGGAGGCGATGGCAATGTGCGGCTGGCCTGGCATGGCGCCCCTCGGATTGCCATTGAACGCATAGTGTCAAGTGGCTTCTCCCTGTCCTCGTCAGCTGCTGCCCGCAACGGCAGGCTGTATGGTGATGGTGTGTACCTGGCACCGGAACAGAGGGCCTACACAAGTGCAGAGTTTGCAGTGGCTGATGGAGAGGGGCGCAAGCACATGCTGCTTTGTCGTGTGGCCCTTGGCTCAATCGAGGCTATTCCGTTTGGGTCTTCCCAACGACGGCCTAGTAGCTTGCGCTTTGACACCGGAGCTGACAATGTTAATGACCCTTCACGCTATGTGGTATGGGAGGAGGATGTGAATGATCTGGTGCTACCCACCCATGTGGTTTCGTTTCGCTATTGTTAAGGTCATGATTTCTAGAATACATGTGAAATATAGTTGAGTGAAATATATATTAAACATTGTGACGCATTATGGGCCTCGCTCTTTGTAGCGATCGCTGATGCCAGAAGACATTTCTTGACAGCTGGAGGTTGGTTGGGGTGGAGAAGGGCGAGCAATGGAAGGTTCGCGACATTGAAATGTAACTCCTTGCCTACTGGAAAATTGCGTCGCGCATCCCTGTCTGGCGAAAACTTTCGTCAAACAGCTAGCTCCCTTCCGGAATTCAAACCCCCACAAAACAGCCGTTAGAAAGCCAATCCGTCACCCTTCATATTCAGATTTCCTGGTTGATCCAACGGCAGCCAACGCTCTCATAGATTCAAAACTAGCGGTCGTTGTGGTGAACCACCATCGATAGATTACGAGCTGTTGTTAGCAGATCTGAGGCGTTCATCAAGACGTTTAGAGGTCATCCAACGGTCCTAGATCCCTTCATCCTTCGCTCAAAGCTCAACGTCTATTCTTGGAGCGGGAAACCGTCAACTTTCCCAAAATTTGAGGCGGGATCACGCAAATGGGGTGCGAAAAGGGCGATCCGGAGCTTGAACGTCGTCCATTGAATCGCTTACTTCAATCTAGACCGTATGCGCTTTTTGGTTGAATAGATCTAACGGTCCTCAATCCCTTCCTCGCTTTTTCCGAGTCAAACAGAGAACGATTTCTGTCCACGGTAAAAAGTGCGTGCTTTTTCCCCCACCCCCCACCCCCTTGGCATTGGTTTGGTTCCTCAAGAGAGGCATTTCGCCTCATTCCAATGTCATTTCCAACATTTCCAACCGCCGAATGTCGCTCACAGGCCTACAACTCCTCTCAGCCGAGGCATTTTGCCCTCATTTCTCGTCCTCCAGTTCAGTTTGCCACTGCTGCACCTGCTGCTGCTGCGTCGTAGTGACTCGCGTCTCCGCTTCGTCCCCCTAATTCTCATTTAGTTCAACAAAGATGTCTCGTCCGCCAGCTTTTTCTCTACCAGTATTCGTTGGAGATCTGTCATCTGGTAAGTTCCAGCAACGGCATACCGTTCTTGGCACCGTTTTTTTTTCCAACCTTGCCGTTGTTAAGATATACCGTTTTTTGAATGCTCAGGTTCCGATTTCTGCTGCTCAACGCCGAAGATCAGACGCGTGGAGCGCGGAAGTGCGCTTGGACGAAGGATCGTTACTTCTTGAAAGAAAAGACGCTTTCCTGCATCAACTGCGACATGCAACTCGGGAGATCGTCAGCACCCTAACCAAGACGAGCCTTAACTGGTAAGCTCCTGAAACATATACCGACTTTGTTTTATTTTGATATTTTATTTCGTGTGCTAATGACCATTCTTGTTGCATGTTGCAGCGGTGCAAGGCATTCGCACGTCGCCGCATTTCACGCAGCATCAACAACGGTTTCTTCTGGCAACTCTACGAAGAGCCTCTCCAGAGCATTCTGCTGCGGTCAGCGTGCGTCGTCAGCCAACGACTTCTGACGAACCATTTCAACTCGTCGCTTCCTAATCGAGATAACTCCCTCTTTTACCTCCACTCTCTCTCTGCGGTTTACTCCCACGCTCACTTCCACTCGCACCCAATTTCAGCTTCGCTCGGATTTTTTTCACCGACGTGTCTCTGGCATCTCTCGTGGCATAGCTAGCTGCCTTGACGACAGCCCTTTGTCAGCCTCGTAATGATCATCCCCAGTCCGTCTAGTCGAAAGCTCTAGAGTCCGTCGTCAGTCCTAGTTCTAGTGGGGGTTTCGGGTCCTTCCATGTGTTGTCTACTCCTTGTCTGGTCTGCGAACTATGCCACTGTGATGCCAGGGACTCGTCATCGCTTTAATTCGCTCGTTTTTCATTCGCGCTTGCCTCGTTTTCTATCATCTCGCAACCCCCCCATTCCGCTAATTGGATCCTCCTTCCAACCTGCGACTGACCCCCCTATCTCGCGTTCGACGCACTTGGTTCTCTGTCCGCCCGCACACCCCTTCCCCTTCCCTTGCAAGACTCACCTGCCACGGAGGCTGCTCCGCCAACGCTATGACTGCACCAGTCCCTGCGCCGCTCCTTCCTTCCAACGCCCTCGCTTCTGCCTTGAGTTTACTCCTAAACCAACGACGCGCCAGCTAAGTACTCGACCCTTTCAACCCTCCTCCATGTTTTCGCTTTGACGTATTGCTCGCACACTTCTTTGCTTGCTAGTGTTCCTGGTCTAACCCCATCCCCCTCTCCTCCTCCCCGGAAGCCCATGGCACACGGCGCTTGCTTGAGCCGCTTGCATAGAGTCAGTCGCTAGTGGGTTAGCCTTAGAGTTGTCGCTGCATGCACGCGTCCAGTCCCCTCCTCCTCGCCATCTCCCTCGCTGCTTCTCGCTCGTGCATGTGTGCCTTGGGCGACCATCCCCCCGACCCCCTCCCCCCAACACCCCCTCCCTCCCCTCCCCACCCCCGCCCTCCCCCCCTTTCCCACAGGTGCCGGAGCTGCTTCAGGGGATGCACCAGGCGCTGAGGTTGCTCCAACGGATGCAGCCGGGTGCCAGCGCCGCTGAGCACGCCTCTGCTGCTATTCGCTCTCCCCACTGTGTTCTCCTCCTGCTCCCTCCCGCCCCCTCCCCTTGGCAGATCACTCGGCCTCTGATTGCCAGGAGCAGGGGGACACGGAGGGGCAGCAGCAAGCAAGCACCGGACGCCGCCTCAGCTTCCTCATTCATGCCTCGAGCATCTGGCGGCAGAGAAGCACCTCGCGCTGCCTCAGCTGCCTTCTGCACGCGCGCACATCTACAGCTAAGTTATTGCTTCCTCCCTTCGACCAACCTCGCAATGTCTGTTTTTGCTGTCATTTCCCTTCTGATCCAATGGTGCCACTGGTGCCTGCCAGCACAGTGTACAAGCCACAGACCTCCCTTCCTGCAGGTACTTCTCCCTTCAGGTTACCCCTCAGGTACCCCCTCAGGTTAACCTCCAGGTAAAGCCCTCCCAGCAGGTATTTACCAGGTACAAGCCCTTGGTCTGTGGCTTGTAGGTGCGCCTCCATCAGTGGCTTCGCTCTTCCTCCATCTCGCCGCATGCATTCCTCCCATTAAACCCCGTTCAAGCTTCTGCTTCCAGCTCACTTACTGTCCATTCCCCCCCCCCCCCTTTTCCCCCCCCGCCCCCTTTCGCCCGCTTTCCCCCTTGCAGGAAATCAAGCATCAGGACGGCCGGAGATGCTCTCCTGTGGTCGCCTGGCAGTGGCTGCTCTTCCAAAGCCTTCACCACCGATGCTGCCGCTGCTGCGCCATGAGTTAAGCACACCATCCGACCTGCACCTGCACCCTCTTTCGCTTTCCTGCGTGTGCTCGTACCAGTGCGCTTTTGCTTCTCGATCGCTTGCCCTTCAAACAATGCCACTGGTTGGGTCCCAGCTCACAAGCCACAGACTCCCTTACTTCAGGTAACCCCTCAGATGCAGGTAATCCCTCAGGTCAGGTTACCCTTCAGGTTCAGGTAACCCCCCCCCCCCAGGTTGCAGGTTCCCTTGGGGTCTGTGGCTTGTGGTCGTGGCCTGGCCTCTACAAGTGGCCCCTCCCTTGTTCCTCCGTCGTATTTGGCTCTTTGAACCTCTAGTTTCTAGTCATTGCGTGGCACTGACTGCTGCTGCTCGTGTGCATCGCAGGTGGAGGGGAGGGCCGTGGGGTCAACACCGACATTCCCCCGCGCCCCTCCCCTGTGGCCGTGCAGGGGTGCGCATGGGAAGGCTGGGAGGAGGGCTGCCATGAGGGAGAGTATCTGGGGGGGTGGTCGACCTTTGAAGGTAAGCTCACCCCTTCACTTCCCCTCTCGCGTCATTTCCGCTACTGTTTCCGCCCTCCGTTCATAAGTGGTCTCTCTCAGCATTCTCTGCCTTGCAGCCAATCCCCTCCTCCATGCACCTCCCTTCTCTCCCTGCCCAACCAGGTGGCGCAGCGGACTGAAGCAGAGGCGAGGGGCTGGCGGCGTGGCTGCTATCCAGTGGAAAGGAAGAGTATCCATCTCAACCTCTTTCGAGCCACACAAGGTAAGGTTCCTCCTCACTCCCGTGGCTTCTAAGGTTCCTGCTTCGAATCTGGTTGCTGCCTGTCTGTTCATCTTCCAGCATGCATCAGCTCATCATCGCCTTGACTGGCTTGCCATCCCTGCACTAACTCCTCTCCTCCCTGCCCCCGTCCCCTCTCCCTACCAGGTCATGTCGCATCACGTGAAGACTGCAGCCGAGCAGCAGAGCAGCAGCAGATCAGAGCAGCAGCAGTGCGGGCTGGGTGGTTAGAGGCTAGGCAGTTAGGAGATAGGCATGGGGAGGTATGGTATGGTGCAGGTAATGTCTCTGCCATCTCACTCTCTTCTCTCCTTCCCCCCACTCCCCCCCCCTCCCCTCCCCCCCTCCCTCCCCACCATCCGTTCAGCAGGAACATGTCCATGGCCGAACGGAGTTCCCCTTCACTCACTCCCCCCCCTCCCTCCTCCCTTGCAGCTCAGTGAGTGGGGCTGTCAATTAACCTCCCCCCACCTCCTCCCCCTCCCCCCCCCTCCCCTTCAACAGGAACACCCTTCAACAGGAACAAGTAATTGGCAGAGTGGAGTTCCCCCTCACCCCCCCCTCCCCCCTCCCCTGCAGCGCAGTGAGTGGGAGTGTCAAGTAACCTTCTTCCCCCCACCCACCCTCCCCCTTCCCTCCACCCCCCCCCTCCCTTAAACAGGAACAGGTCATTGGCAGAGTGGAGTTCCCCCCTCACCCTCCCTTCCCCTCCCCTGCAGCGCAGCGAGTGGGAGTGCCACAGGGGGCGCAGCCCCTCAAGGTGACCTCTCTCGGTGCCATGGGCCATGCTGGTGGGGTGGGTCAGTGCAGTTGCCGCGCCTCAAATCTCTGTGCTTGGGCCCAATATCCGGCGTTTAAGGCATAACGGGCACCGTCAGACCACTGCGGCCGAGTGGCTCTGGTTCGCGCCAACTCTTGCCACGTCGTAGTGAGGGGCACCCAGGCCTTGGGCTGAGCGGGCAACTGGTTCCTGACTCGCTTTCCAAGGCATGCTTCTTGCTACTGCGACTGGTGCACTGGAAAGGGGCGGCCTCAGTGTTGGCTGGCGGCGGTGGTGGTGGTGGTGGTGGCGGTGTGAGTTGGTGGTGTAGGTGGCGTTGAGAGGTGGTGGTGGGAAGTGGTGGTGCTGGTGCTGGTGCTGGTGGTGGGAAGTGGTGGTGCTGGTGCTGGTGCTGGTGGTGGGAAGTGGTGGTGCTGGTGCTGGTGCTGGTGCTGGTGGTGGGAAGTGGTGGTGCTGGTGGTGGTGCTGGTGCTGGTTCTGGTGGTGGGAAGTGGTGGTGCTGGTGCTGGTGGTGGGAAGTGGTGGTGCTGGTGCTGGTGGAGTGAAGAGGGGAATCCCTTGGAAAGGCGAGGGGAGGACAAGGGAGCGGGGTTGGGACCCCCAGAGTAAGGCTGGCTGGGGGCAGGGGGGGGAAGGGGGGTTGAAACCCTCTGGTTAAGGTGAGCACGAGGCAGGGGAACCCCCCTCCTCTGCCTTGGGCTCGCCCTAACTTGGGGGTTTCAGCCCCCATCTTCTGCCTTTCAGCCACCTTACTTTGGGGTTTTCATCCTCCCTCCTTTGTCTTGCCCCCGCAGTACCTTGGGTGTTTCCTCTGTTATCAGCGACCCTGTGCTGGTGCTGGTCAGGTGTGGTGCTGGCGGCGGTGGTGGCGAGAGTGGAGGTGGTGAAAACTGGTGGTGGTTGGTCTCTTACGCCTGGGCAGCCACGTACACGTAACGTTACGCGTAAGGTTACGTTTACGTTTACGTATGCGTAAATACGCGTACGTTTTTCCGGGCAGCCTCGAAAAAAATTGGGCGGAATTTTTTCCCCTTAAATTTCGAAATCGCAGCTAATGCCTCCTACTCGGATCAGACGGACGACGCGCTAGCCGATTTCGGCAGGGAGACGATCCTACTACGGGCATACGACTTGCGGACGTTAGGGGTATTGGCGGCATTGGGTTACAAGGCTATTATCTAGGTAAGTCGTACTAGATTCTCGAGGGATGTTAGTGAGTGTCGTACGATGACGAGACGCAATTCAGGGTTGACGCGGGAAATTGGGGGATCGGGGGGGAAACGGGTCACGAGTGGAGGTGGGGGGAAGATTCACGAATTGACGGTCGGAAAATTCCCATCCGAGTCAAAATCGCCAATTTCGTCAAACCTGCAGCCAGCAACTCGAAAGTGTTACAAACTGCAATATACTCCTTACTTGTACAATATTCACCATACCACCAAAATAAAAAACGGTACCAAGGGCAGCCTAAAAACGATACCAAGGGCAACCTGCCCGCAAACGTAAACTCATTTTAGGAACGCAAACGTACACGTAAACGTAATGCGTAAATGTACGTAAACGTACGTACACGTAAACGTATTTGACCAACTAAGGGTGGTGGTGCTGGTGGTGCTGGTGGTGCTGGTGGTGCTGGTGGTGGTGCTGATGGTGCTGGTGGTGCTGGTGATGCTGGTGGTGCTGGTGGTGCTGGTGGTGGTGAGGTGGGGGGCAGTGAATGCCCTTGGCGAGGTGAGGGGAAGTCAAGGGGAGGGGGGTTGAAACCCCCGGGTTAGGGCGAGCGTGGGGCAGGGGAATCCCCCTCCTCTGCCTTGGGCTCGCCCTAACTTGGAGGCTTCAACCCAACCCCCCCTTGTGCCTCTCAGCCAGCTAGTTCTGGGAGCTCTACCCCCTCCCTTGTCTTGCACTCGCATCACCTGGGGTGTTTCCTCTGTGCTGCTGGTGTTGGTGGTAAGGTGGGGGCAGTGGAGCGGGGCTGTAATTGCCCTTGGTGAGGTGAGGGTCAGTCAAGGGGAGGGGGTTGGGACTCCCAGAGGAAGGCTGGCGATGGGCAGAGGGGGGAGGGGGGTTGGAACTCACTGGTCAAAGCAAGCAAAGGGCAGCGGGACCCCCCCTCTTTTACCTTGGGCTCGCCTGGACCTGGGAGTTTTTATCCCTCTCCCTTGCCCCTCAACCTGCTTTGTTCTGGGGGTTTCACCCCCCCTCTTTGTCTCGCCCTTGCGTCGCCTTGGGTGTTGCCGCTGCCATCACCTCCTCTGTGCCGGCCATGCTGGCGCTGCTGGTGACAAGTGCTGGTAGCGGTGCTGCTAACATGTTGTGGTGGTGGTGGCGAGGTGGGGGGTAGTGGAGGAAAGTCAAGGGGAGGAAGTTGGGGCCCCAAGAGGACGGCTGGCTGAGGGGCAGGCTGGGGGGGAGGGGGGTTGAAAGTCCAGGTGAGGGCGAGCGTGGGGCAGGGGAATCCCCCTCCTCTGCCTTCGGCTCGCCCTTACCTGGGGGTTTCGACCCAGTCCCCTCTTCTCTGCCACTGAGCCACCTTACGTTGGGAATTCCAACCCCCTCCGTCGTCTTGCACTCGCATCACCTTGGGTGTTTCCTCTGTGCTGGTGATGGTGAGATGTGGTGCTGGTGGTGGTGAGAAGTGGTCATGGTGGTGGTGGCGGCGATGGGAAGTTGTGGTGGCGGTGGTGATGGGAAGTGGTGGTGGTGGTGAGGTGGGGGGCAGTGGGGTGGGGCAGGAAGCCATCTTGGTGAAGTGAGAGCAAGTCAAGAGGAGGGAGGTGGGACCCCCAGAGTAAGGCTAGCTGAGGGGGGGCAGGGGGGGGGGAGGGGAAGGGGGGTTGAGGCGAGCATGGGGCAGGGGAACTCCCCTCCTCTGCCTGGGCTATGCCTACCTTAAACTGGGGGGTTCAGCCCCCCTCTTCTGCCTCTCACCCACCTTACGCTTGGGATTTCTACCCCCCTCCCTTGTCTTTCCCCCACGTTACCTTGGGTGTTTCCGGTCGTCACCTCCTCTGTGCTGGTAGTGGTGTGGTGTCAGGTGGTGATGGTGGTGATGGTGGTGATGGTGGTGATGGTGGTGATGGTGGTGATGGTGGTGAGAATGGTGCTACTGTGCTGGCGGTGGTGAGAGGTGCTGGTGCTGCTGGTGGTGAGGTGGGGAGCAGTGAGATGGAGTTGAAAACCCCCGTGGTGAGGGAAGGGCAAGTTAAGGGGAGGGAGGTGGGACCCTCAGAATAACACTGGCTGAGGGGAAGGGGGGGAAAGGGAGTTTGGAAAAACCCAAGGTTAAGGCAAGCAAGGGGTACAAGGAACCCCCTTACTGTGCCTTGGGTGCGCCTTAACCCTTTCCCCTCGCTCAGCATTCCTTATTCTGGGGTTTTCAAATTTCAACCCCTCTCCCTTGTCTTGCCCTCGCATCGTCATTGATGTTCCCGCGGCCATTACCTCCTCTATGGCGGTGATGGTGGTGGTGGGCAGGCTGAAAACGCCCATGGTATAGTGAGAGCTAGTCAAGCGTTGGGGGTTGGGACCCCCAGAGTAAGGCTGGCAGAGGGGCAGGGGTGGGGGGCAAGGTTGACACCCCAGGTTATGGCGAGAATGGGCAAGGGGATGGATGGACCTTCCTTCTGCCTCCGCCTCGCCTTTACCCAGGGGTTCCCCCTCATTCCCTCTCCTCCTCTCTTCCCCTCCCCCCCCTTCCCCTCATCCTCGTCTTCCAGCTGCCTTATCTTGGGGGTCCCGTGTGCCACTCCGTGGTGGTGTTGATTTGGGCGACGAGGCCCATTACCTGTTGTAGCCGGGCCATCTGCTTGGGCATGCTTGGACGCCTTGGGGCCTGGATCAGGGGGCTGCCATCCTTTGATTGACAAGGTTTTGTGAGCTGTATATTAGTGTAGGGTACAATAGTTAGTGTTTTTCTTTTCAATGACTAACTTGTTTGTATACAAGTGTGTAATAAGAAGCGTTTGGAAACTAGTTGTGTGTACATCGGTAAATGTGCGGTATTGTAGACCTACCAGTTGCCGTTTTGGTGTTTTCTGGGGGCGGCAATGGCACGTGATCAGATTTGAGCATTCATTCCAGCTTGACAGGACCAGTGGCGGGTGCCCTCCTTTCACTCACAGACCTCTCCTCCCAGCCCTCGATACAGCGGGCTTCTGCCACACCCCGCCCAAACCAGGCCTAACCCCGCCGCACGAGCGGCATGGGAGTGTCCTTTTGACTTGCAAAGCTTGGGGAGAGGAAGCTCCTAGATTTCTCCTACTCCCACACTCCCTTCTCACACGCAGGTTTTCTCCAGATACCGATATTCTTATCCCTTGTTTCTCTTCTCTACACGTAGGTCTCCTCGAGTTTACCGCCATACGAATATTCTTGATCAAGAAGCTTGGGCGGTGCCATTCGTTGAGTCCGTAGCCATGGATCTGGATAGCATGTCGCCGGACAACGTAGCGTCGCAGCTGCTCGACCTTATTCGCACGCGACGGCAGCCCATTCCGCAGCAGTCGTTGCCGCGTTCGCAAGCGCCGTCGATTCCGTCGCCGCGGTCGCAAGCCCCGTCGCAGCCGTCGTCGGCTGGCGAAATGCAGCGTAATGTGTCGCAGAGCGCTCTTAGGTCACCGTTACACGCCTCGTGCTCCTCCTCCAAGCTCGACAGTGCGTCTGACGTCAGATCCAGCTCAGCCGTTCAATCCAATTCGGCCGTTTTCGGTTCCGCCCATGTTTCCGCCAATCACTCCCCCGGTCCTCGCTCCGCGGCCGCGGAGGTCTCAAGCTCGCAAGCCACCCCGTCCGCCTCCGCGCATGTCGGTCTCCGCGCGCAACCGGCGGAAGAGCCGCCAAGCGGGAAGCGAATGCGGACAGACACAGGCGCAGTCGACGCGCCGGGGGGAGTCGGCGAGTTCGGGCCGACAACGCCGGAGCATACGGGGTCGGAGTCATCGGCGCGGAGCGGGTCGTGGGACGTGAGCAACGTGCAGATCGCGCAGCTGCTGCAGGAGATGGACATGTTCTTCCCGCCGGACGACGACGATTTGGGCGCCTTCGCCACTCTCGCCTTCCACGACGACCCCTTCGACGCCGACATAGCTGCCAATGCCATTGCCGCTGCGAGCGACGGTGGCCCCGCGTTGCCCGCGCAGGACTCTATCGGGGACATTTTGACGGGCCTCGCGTCTGCCAGCCCCCCGCATGCCGCGTTGCCGGCCGCTGGTCCTTCCGTGCCGGCCGGCCCAGTGCCCGACGTTCATGCCATGCGCCGCGCGGACTCCGCGGACAGCGCGGGGGTCACTCCGCGGAGCCAGTCGGGGCTGGGTAGTCCGCACAGCAGCCTATCCACGGGGGTAGCGGGCGGAAGCACTGGCGGAAGCACCGGCGCGCCGACGCTGACGTCATTTGAGAGCGCGCAGCTGCGGGGGGACTTTTCGCGCGTTTGCTGGGTCGGGGGAGCGGAGAGGGCCGCGGAGGGGGAAGCGGCGGAGCAAGGAGGGGGAGGGGAACTAGTAATGGAGCTTGCAGGGAGCGCGGGAAGTGGGGAAAGCACAGGCGCTCTGCCCAAGCAAGTACCTGCCACGCCGGCGTTGCCAGGAGGAGGCAGTGGCGGGATTCATGGCGCAGGCGGAAGCAGCGGAAGCGGCGGCAGGGGAGGCGCGATCCCAGGCGCGCGGTCGCTGAGTCTGGGCAGCCAGTTCCGCCGGCAGCAGATGGTGCACGCGCAGCCGGCAGTGCCGCCCAACCCTCCGCCAGGGCAGGCGGCACAGCAGCAGGCGGCACAGCAGCAGGTCGCACAGCAGCAGGCCGCACAGCAGCAGGCGGGTTTGCGCTCCACGGGCGCAATGCCCCCTCCCGCCATGCCACCGCGGTACCAGCAGCAGCAGCAGCAGCTGGGGCAGCAGGGGCAACAGGGGGAGCAGGGGGAGCAGGGGCCGTATGGGGTGGGTTCGCCTCCGGGGCTTAACCATGCAGGCGGGGCGCCAGGAGTGGGCGGGGGGAGGGGGAGCTTGTTGCGAGTGCCGTCGGACTACCTGAGGCTGCTGGCGGAGAGGCAGGGGGGGGGGAAGAGGCAGAGGCGCGGGGAGAGAGAGTGGCACGCGCAGCAGGTGGATCGACTGCTGCTGGAGCAACAGGCGCAGCAGGCGCAGCAGCGAATGCAATGGCAGCAGCAGCAACAACAAGCGCAGCAGCAGCAACAACAGGCACAGCAGCAGCAACAACAGGAAGCAATGCAGCAACAGTGGCAACAGCAGCAGCAGCAACAGCAGCAGCAGCAGGCGGCATTGGAGCTGCCATCGGTGCTGAGCGCGGGCATGAAGAGTGACTCCGTGGCCAGCGCTGACATCACCTCGCTCCTCGAATCCTATCCCCTCCAACCCCCCCACCCCCCTCCCCCAGACACCCCTTCCCTTCACTGCGCGCCGCCCCTCCCTCCCTTGGCCACACCTCAACATCCTCCACAGGCGCAGCAACCACGCCCACTCCACTCGCAGCCACAGCATCTGTTACAATCACAGCAGCAACACTCCTTACTAGCACAGCAGCAGCACTCTTTACAAGCCCAGCAGCAGCACTCTTTACAAGCACAGCAGCAGCGCTCCTTACAAGCACAGCAGCAGCACTCCCTACAAGCACAGCAGCAGCACTCCCTACAAGCACAGCAGCAGCACTCTTTACAAGCACAGCAGCAACACTTATTACAAGCGCACCAACATCATTCGTCACAGTCACAGCAGCAACAGGGTTGGAGCCAGCCTCCTCAATTTCCGCCCCAGCCAGCCCGCCAATCGCTCAACGCGCTGCCGAGCATGCAGACAACACACGGCATGCAGGTGGCTACAGTCATGCACCCTAGTCAAGCCACTCAGGTCACACCTTCACCAGTCTCACCTGCTGTGCACGCACTGCCTGCTCAGCCACCAGCCCAAGAAGCAGCGCGTGACTCCTCCCAGAACGGAGTCAGCCCTCCCCAAGGGCCGCCCATGGCGGACGCGGCGTCGCTGGTGCCGCCCCTCCCCCCGCCGTTCCGCGCCGTGACCTCTCCAATGGAGAAGGCGCTCATGGAGTGCGCCGCCGCCGTGGACAGGCGCGACCTGGGGCAGGCGCACTCGCTCATGTCGGCGCTGGCGCACCTGGTGTCGCCGCATGGCACGGCGCAGCAGCGCCTGGGGTACTACTTCCTGGAGGCGCTGGCCGCCAGGATTGCCGGCACCGGGTCCGCTATTTATAAGGTGGGCGGGCTCGCGAGTCACAGGGTGGGTGCAGTAGGCGGCTGCAGAGCGTGAGTGGGATATTTACGCATCAACTCCTGCCTTTCACTCCTGACTGCCCTTCCTCCCTCTTACCCCCCCCTCCCCGCCTCCCCATCGTCCCCCCCCTCTCCGCCTCCCCATCGTCCCCCCCCTCTCCGCCTCCCCATCGTCCCCCCCCTCCCCGTCTCCACGGCAGGCTCTGCAATCCCGGCAGGGCAGCCAGCCGGGCCCGTCCAGCAAGGCGATGCTGTCGGCGGTGCTGGTGTTCTGCGAGGCGTGCCCGTGGATCAACTTCGGGCACCTGGTGGCCAATGGCAGCATCCTGGAGGCGGTGGAGGGCGCCAAGCGCGTGCACGTGATCGACCTGGGCATCACCCACGGCACGCAGTGGCCCACGCTGCTCGAGAGCCTCGCCACCAGGCCGGGGGGGCCGCCGCATTTGAGGATCACCGGGGTGGATGCGCCTCTCACTGGGCTCAAGCCGTCGTCTCTGGAGGTGGGTTGGGTGGTTGAATGGTTGGCTGGTTGAGTTCTCACTGTGTGGCTTGCTGCATGCTGCTTGTTGACTTGACTGCTGCTTCTCATGCTCAGGGGACCCTAACACCTCACTTCCAACCATTTCGTCCCCATTCTTTCTCCTCCTCACCTCCCAATTACCCCACCTCTTCCCCCGGCTCCCCCACTTCTATGCGTGAGTGGCCTCTTTCTGCGCGCAGGAGACGGGGCGGCGGCTGTCATCGTTCGCGCGGGTGATCGGCGTGCCGTTTGAGTTCACGCCGATCACGGACGCGCTGGACGACGTGCGGCCGGAGCAGCTGGGCGTGCGCAGCGACGAGGTGCTGGTGGTGAACTGCCTGCTCAGGCTGCACCAGATGCGCGACTACAGCACGCAGCCCGGCGCGCCCAGCCAGCGCAACTTCACACTGCAGATGATCCGCTCGCTCAACCCCACCATCGTCACACTCATCGAGCAGGTGCGGCGGGGGGGGTAGGAGGGGGGTGGGAGGTGGTGCGCTGAGAGGTGTTGGGTGTGGACCAGGTGGATATGGTGATGGGCGCGCTCAACCCCAAAGTGGTGACGCCCATGGAGAGCAGGTGCATGGGGGAGTGGCCCAAAGAGTTTGACTGAGGGTGGCGGACACACCTTCATCCTCATCTCCCTTTGCTTTCCCACCTCACCCCCATTCCCCACTGCCCCTCCCCCCCCCCCCCCACCCATTCAACAGCACGCAGACCACAACATCCCGTCGTTCCTGTCGCGCTTCCGCGAGGCCCTGCACTACTTCAGCGCGCTGTTTGAGTCGCTGGACGCCAGCCTGCCCTGGAACAGCACGGAGCGCGCGTTGGTGGAGGAGCGCATCTTCGGGCGCAAGCTGGTCAACATCATCGCCTGTGAGGGCCGCGAGAGGGTGGAGCGCCACGAGAGCCACGCGCGGTGGCAGCAACGCATGCAGCGCTGCGGGTTCCTGCCCCGGCCCGTCAGTGCTGACGTGGAGGAGAACGCCCATGTGAGTGCTGACGAGGAGGAGAATGCCCATGTGAGTGCTGACGTGGAGGAAAATGCCCATGTGAGTGCTGTCGTGGAGCATGTTGATGGGAAGCATGCAGCGTTTGTTGTTTGTGTCAGTGTGTTCACTCTCTAATGCCTGCCCATTCCTGGGCCTGCGCCCCAACCCCTGCCCACTCTCTCTCTCCATCCCTCACTCGTCCCTCTCAACCCTTCTCCTCCACCCCCCTCTCTCTGTCTCTCCCCGTGCGCCGCGGCTGTGCAGCTGCTGCTGAAGCGGTACCGCGAGGGGTACGGCATCGAGCGGCGCGGCGACGCGCTCATCATCACGTGGCGCAGCGAGCCCTTCTTCGCCGCCTCCAACTGGCGCTGCGCCCCGCCGTCTGCTGCGCCCACTGCTGGTGCTGCTTCGCCTTCAGCTGCTGCTGCTGCTGCTGGTGTGTCTTCGCGTAGCACCATCGCTGCCCCCCCTCCTACCACCGCCACGCTGTCTCACCCCGCTCCCTCATCTTCTGCCTCCACTGGCACTGTGCCTGCCAGCAGTTAGAGGGGGCGCTGTGGATTGGCACAGTAACAACTAACTGCGGGGTGCCCTGGCAAGCAGTAAGTGAGGCTGCTGGTCTGATATAGCTTGGTCTCAATCATGTATAAGATTCTTTATTTATGTTACACAAGTTATAATGTATTGGTCAAATAAACTAATAGCTCAGTATTTCTGCAGAGCATGAGGTAACCTGTGTTTCCCTTTGGCAGCTCCTGTACACACCACACACCACACACCACTCACATCTAGGGGCATTCGCTACCCTTCTACGTTACCATATGGCTGCTGCAGCACTCGGGTACGTAACATGGTCCGCCTGGCTCTCGTCATCAGCAGCTGCTCGCTGCTGTGCGTCCACGTGCCTGCCCCTTCATCCACAGCTGCAGTCAGCAAGCTCTGGGGGCCTCACCACCCCCTCCCCCCTGCACCACATGCACTGTCTGACCTCCCCCCGCCCGCTACAGCCCGTGCTGCAGCTGCAGGTGGCGGCGGTGTGCGTGGTGGTGGTGCGCTGAGTGGGCGAGGGGCGAGAACACACTGGGGGAGTGGTGGCAGGGGGAGGAGGGGGAGATGGAAAGGGCGTGCGGCGAGACAGGGGGGAGAGGATAGGACATGGTCGGGGGAGTGGGATGCCCATACTGCCCTCCCAACCACGCTCGCTGCTGCTGCTGCTGCTGTTGCTGCTGCGGCTCTGGCACGGCGTATCTACTGGGAATGCCAGAGCGCATGCGGCCTAAGCCATTGCTGCTGCTCCTTTCCGCTGCCCCCTCGTCCTCTTCGTCCTCCTCCCAAATCGCCCCCGGACTGCCTCCCCCGCTCCCCCATTCTCCGCTTCCGCTACCCCCCAAACTGCCTGGGCCCGGCTGCGCGCGTTGCGCCACGTCACCCCCCTCAAGCCCCCTAAAATCCGGGTAGCTCTGCGACTTGCTCATGCCGCCGCCCAACGCGATCCGCACATCCCCGGCGCACAGGAGGCGCGAGGGCACCGCTGGGGTGGGGCTGGCGTCTTGCGCCTGGAAGTCGGGGGGGAGGCGGCGGAAGGACGGGGGGGGATAGAGGGAGGAGGGAGAGGCGGCGAGGGCGGACATGTCCATCGCGAGAGAAGCGCGCCGAGTCAGCCGGCCCGCCGTCATGGGCCCGGATGAGCTGAACGGCTGGCAGGTGTCAGCAGCGAGCGGCCGCGCGAAGCAACCGGACGACGAGCCTCCTGCCGGCGCGGTAGACGCGTTCTCGCCCCGCCACTGGCAGTGCTGCCGCAGAGCCGCGTCTGCCGCGAAGCGCGAGGAGCCGTCCCACTGCGACTGGCGCTGCGTTTGCGACGGCGATAACAATTGCGATTGCGAATCCATGCTCGCATGACGACCCTGCTGATGCGCATGCGCATGCGGCGGGTGCGGATAGCCGTGCTGATCCGGGTGCTCCGGCTGGGAGTACAGCGCAACGGCCAGCTCGACTGACGCCGGGGATTGAGCGAGGTTCTGCGCCGACGCGCTTCGCCGCATACCCAGGCGCGATGCCGGAGGTCGCGGCGGACCCATCGGCGCCGGTGCGGGCGCCGCCGGTGGCGGTGAAACGGGCACGGGCACGTCCTGCAGATCTTTGGCTGAGAAACTGCGTCGGATTCCGCGGCTGTCGCTGTGCACGTCGAGGCTGTAGCGCGGCGCGGAATTGGCGCGGGACGGCGCGGATGGCCGAGCCGCTGTGACGGGGCGATGAGCGACGCTGAAGCGGCGCGACTGTGACGGGCAATGGGGAGGGGGAAAGGTAGCAGAGATACGGCGTTAGATTGCGCGCGGAGATCAAAGACGCGCTGCGCCGCAGTTCCGCGAGATAATGGAAGGCGGCGCGGTCGCTCATGGGCTCGCACGGTGAACGCAACGCACGTTACATATAAACCTCGCTTTCCATGCTTAAGCCATGCGAGACATGCTCACCTCTTGCGCCGCCATCCACGGCTTGCCGATCGCGCCCATCGTGGGCGACTGCTGATCCGCGGAGCTCTCGTCGTCGCCGTCGCCGTGGAAGGCGTCGAAGCCGGCCTCGCCATCCACGTGCAGCGCGTCCGCGGCGAGCGGCGAGGGCGCGTGCAGGAAGTAGGAGTTGCCGGGGCGCAGCAGCTTCTCGGGCGGCAGGTGCAGGCGCGCGGAGTTGTGCGAGCCCACCATGAAGCCCGGGTAGTCCTTCATCACGCGCGCCACGCGCACCGCGTCCGCGTACATGCGCATGCCGCCGTCGGGCAGCATCAGCAGCACGGCCTGCCCGCGCTTGAACAGCTTCATCGCCATAGCCGGCATTCTGACGCGCTACGCGGCGGCTGGAGAGCGTCTATGGTTCGCCTCCAAAGCGATGAGCGACTATGGTTCGAGTTACTACTGCTGTGTTTTGGTGTTTCTAGAATCCAAGGTGAGGATAACGTTGAGGTCGGAAAGGGGATGAACGCGTCCGTAGTGGCAGAGAGGACAGGAGAGAGGAGTTGCACAAGGAGCAGCGAGGCGACGGTTGAAGCTCGGGTTGGAAAAAGCAGGTGTTGCGGAGAAATGGGGTGTTTTACAGCTGGCTGACACACGCCTCGCCTCCCACCAACACAGCTGGCTAGCGTGCACTGCGATGGAGTGAGCTGCGGCCTTCTTCTGCAGGCATTGGGCATCCCCGGGAATTGTTGACAAAATGGGGTGACGCGTCACGCGGCGAAAGCAGAGCGGAGAGGTGCATGTTGGCGCGGGAACGCGGACTGGTGAATGGAAAAAGATCAGCCGAGCGAATCACTCGAGTTTGCAATGGTGGGCACACTGAAATCGTTTGGCGGAATTGCCCGAGGTGAATCTTTTGCGATGCGAGCGTAGCGAAAACACGAGACGAGTGCCCCGCTGATTGGAAGCTGCCCGTCGTGACTCCTTTGATTCTGGAATGGTTCTCCCCTCCGCCACCCGTTCGATGTCGGCTGGGAGCGCCGCGAAGAACCTGGGGCGGAAACGAGACAGGAAGACTTGCGGTGCCACCGCGGCCAATCCCCGAGAAGCAGTCGTTCAACATGAGGCGATAAGTGCTTCGATTCTAGACCACATGCGTGCCTCCCTCCACAAGCAGCTCAACCTTGGGACAGAGGCGGCAGCATATTCTTGGTCACCGCACCATCACCACAACCCGGACATGGCTGAAAAGCGACCACGCATTGTGCTTGTACAATCCAGCATGGCGTCATCATTATGCCTGTCTCGAAATGTCAATTGTGGTGAGCCCATAAGATGCCCGTCAAAATTTGTCTGGTATCATTTCGAGCCAGTCGGAAAATTGTGGCGAACCTTATGGGTCGTGTTTCAGGGGATGTTCAAAGTGAATTTCGACCATCCGACGACATCCATTCGGGGACGTCGAGGGATGCTGACTATCGATTTCTTCCAATCGATGGTCGACATCCCTCGACATCCCCCAACGGATGTCGTCGGATGGTCGAAATTTACTTTGGACACCCTCTTACGGGAATTGCTGGATCATGTTTTACGGGAATTGAGAGGAGGCTACAAACTTGTCAGAAGGAACTCGCAGTCAAAACACCTGTAATCTCAATGTCTTTTTAGCAAACATTTAGGGGAGAAGGGAAGGTGAGGAAGAGCAACCCAGGAGGAAAGAGAGAGGGGGGGGGGGGGGGGGGGGTTAACCCCGTAGTGTGATTGGTTGTTGAAGGATTTGTGTCAGCCTCCTAGACAACTTGGAGAAACTTTTTATAGGCGAAAAGGGTGTAGGAATAATGTTTTTAGAAATGGAAGACGGGGTCGATTTTCGTGGGTTGCTGGGGGTGTGAGAGGGGTGTCTCTAGAAATGACTTTCAACTAATTTACTGGGCTGCTGGGTGTGCTAGCTGAGGGGCTGTGTAAGGAATTACAATTCCTTACTGCGCTAAATTACAGCGCACACCCGAAGACCTCGACCTCGCAGGTTCGGCCTCGATTGTCGGTCCAACCCTTCCCGAGTCGCGTTCCGACACCCTCGCCACCCTTCCAAGCTACATCACGTCCCGAGGTTCTCGCCCTAGCACGTACGAGCCCTACTTTAGCCAGTTCGCTCGTCACTTGCTGATCAATCATTACTCCTAGGATAATTTTTCTTGGGGGGGGGGAAGGAGGGATGGCTGGTGGGCTGCGGGGCTGCACAGCGGTTGCCTCAGAGCTAATTTGTTAGCCCGTCCGACTAAGGCGTGTGCGCTCCCTTCGTCACCAGACCCTTGCCTTTGGACGACCTTGATTTGGTCGGGTCCTCCCTCCCCCTAGGAACGGACAGCTGTGGCTGTCACGACATTAATTCGCCACGTGAGTTGGTGAATTATGCATTTACTTCGTTCGTTCTGTGTGGCAACATGGCGTCGTCGCCACGTGGCGGGAAATCTTCAAGCGGCTCGCCGGAAGACGTCGTCAGCGGTTGTGAGAAGATTTTGGAGTTCACCGGGCGCACGTGCGATGCGTCAAAAGTGTACACGGGGAAAGTGCGGGGAGCGAGAGACGCGAAGAATTCGCCGACGCTCTGTTTTATGTGCAAACCGACAACCTCTGAGGATTGGGCCTTGGTGTGTCGTCGCGCTCTGGTAACTTCGGCGAGGGGACAACGGCAGTAAGTCTGCGCGACCTTGATTCGACGAAAAATCCGGAAGCGGCAAACTTCGACAACGACCAACTTTCGTACAACATCAGGATGGCACTGGGACGTCACCGACACGTGACAAACAGTTGGCAGCTGGATTGCAGTAAGGCTTTATGCGTGGTCTACAACCTGCCAACACTGTACCTACATGCCGGGCAAAAGTTTCCTGACGAGGAAACCAGCTCGAGAAACGACGGCCAGGGCTCCGCGATAAAAAGAACATGGGGCGCAACCCACGGATGCTGCAAAATAAATTATGGACGAGTCCGTCGCGCGCGTCTCCGTGGGTTACCGCAAGGACGAAGTTTTCAGATTCTATAAGAAAAAAGGTTGCGGCGGAGGGGAAGTTCAGGACAGCAGATTTTGCCGCGCGTCCGTAGCGGTTTGGCCACCGGCTGACGGAGCGTCCTTTCCACCGACTTGCAACGGCCTCCACCTGGGAGTAGTGGTGATTTATGGGGTCATTTCACATTCCAGGTCCGTAACGGGGGTTAGAGCTGGAACTTCCTTCGTGCTGGCGAAAATTTGGGGAGCTGACCTGGAAATGGTGTTCGTCCGAGGGGATTAGCATGACTGCACAGCGATCGCTTCGGTGATTAATGGCGTGTGTGCTGGCTTCTGCTCCGTCCGGGCCACCTTGACCAGCTGGAAGAAGAAGAAGAAAAAAGGGGGGGGGGGGGGGGGGGGGGGGGTTTGGGTAATTCATGGTGCCGGAGGGGATTTGCACGGCTGCGTAGCGGTTGGCTGGGAGTTAATATTTTAGCTCAACCGACTACAGGCGTGCGCGCTAGCTTTTGCTCCGTCCTGCCCCGGATTACGGTTTTACAGCCGTTTACTTACCGGCAGAAGCGGGATGTTGGGTGAACGACGACCTGCCGAAATAGTCGGGGAAGCCGTGAAGAAATATTTGAAGTCGACACTATTGCAGCTGGAGCTGGACACTGTATCCGAAGTTTTCGGAGTGCGGCTAAGCGGGGGGAGTTGTCCCATACAGTATTTATATGGGCTACTACGACGCGCGGTAATGCCTAGGACTTATCCGGTGTCATGGCGAGCGCAAAGATGGGTGAACGTTGGCGCGCTGCAAAAACACACGGTACCAGATGGGGAATTCTTCGAAGACCAGCGGCGCAGCTGTTAAGCATCTGACATTTACGGGTACGTGAGTAGCAGTGAAGCGGTTTGGGTTAACCTGCAGCAGCCGCGAGATGGGTGAACATCTGCACGGCCTGCTGGTCAGGGGTACAAGGGTATTTTAAGAGTTTGGGTTACCACTGTGAGGAGATCGACGGCGTATGATGCTCGCAAGCCATGATCGACGGCCGAAGTCCCATGCCCTGGCGGTGAACGACGAGTACCCTCGATTAAAGGGCTCGGTTCATGCGTACAGCGGGTGCCGGACCGATGGAGGTGCAGCTAAAGGACGGCGCGTCAGTGTTTTACGGGTAGCTGCGAAGCACGTGCAGCTGTGAAGCGGGGTTGCGGTATTTGTTAAGTTACGGGAGAAGTTCCGACATTTTCACTAGAAGAAATAGTGAAACAGTTCAAGGTTTTGCAGCTGACGTGGTGCCCGCTATATCCAGGGGTGCAAGCGACATCATCCGATTTTTGCGGAGTAGTTTGGCTTCTTGGAGAGTGAAGGAGCAGCACCCGTTTCAGCTATTTCCAAAATTTTCGGCATGTACGGACAAAACGGAGCTGCAGCCGAGTGACCCTGAGTTCGGATCAAGAGTGTTTACTCGATCGGGTCAGGACATATCATTTTCCATCGCCATCGTCGTCAACCTCTCGCCCTCACCCGCTACCGCCTCCATCGTCAATTCGCCTACCTTCGTACGCTATATCGAACACGACCTCGCCATCCACCTGGAGCAGTATCGAATCGACCAGATCTGACAGCAATACTGTTGGAGCTGTGTTGGGGCCAGCTCGCAAGCAGTGGATTGACTCGCGAAGAATTTTTCTTTTCGTTTGGGAGTTATTTCTGGAGCAGTGTTGCTATTTTTCAGGACTTCAGAAGCGGTTTTCCCTGCAGCAACATTCAACTTTGGAGCAAATTTAAGAGTCCTAACCGTTGGAGTTTCATCGACCTCTTCGAAATTGAGTTTAACGGGGTATATATTGCAGTTGAGGTATTTTACCTCCGATCAATTCTCAAGATTTACGGCCACGATTGCTTTCGACATCTCAAGACAAGCGTCATGATAAGCCTGCGGGATTGCCACGTTCTACAGCCTCTGCCATTCGGCAATATCCTGCCAAACTAAAGTCATCGACAGCCGTTCAATCTGGAGATTCCATCAGAGCGACCTTGACAATTTCGCCGCCGACATTGCTGACTCGTGATAATCGCCCAACGGTCAAAACATCTCTCGACCAATTTCAGCCGTCGGACTTGGCTCGCCCAAGACTCGTCAGGACGGCGTAATCATTACGCTCGCCATAAGATTTCTAGACCTAGAGTCACACTCGCGATTGGGTTATTAATCCATCAGGGTATCGCCTCTAGTGTACGGAGGGCTTCTTTAGAGGGTGGGAGAGTGTAAGGAATTACAATTCCTTACTGCGCTAAATTACAGCGCGTACACCCGAAGACCTCGACCTCGCAGGTTCGGCCTCGATTGTCGGCCCAACCCTTCCCGAGTCGCGTTCCGACACCCTCGCCAGCCTTCAAAGCTACATCACGTCCCGAGGTTCTCGCCCTAGCACGTACGAGCCCTACTTTAGCCAGTTCGCTCGTCACTTGCTGATCAATCATTACTCCTAGGGATTATTTCCATTACTCATTCGATTGTTCCATTCCCACTCATAACAGGCTGTCTCTTGCTGCTAGGAGCCGGATTTTTCATATGGTGGGAAGTGAGGGTGCATTCCGCAATGAGTGTCAGACCCGAGGTCGACCCGCGGCCGAAGGAGCCGCGGGTTGTCACAACCTAACTGCGGGTTTAATTTTCTTGACGGTCCAGCAGCTGCATAGTCGCGAACTGTCGCAAGGGGAGGGTTGCGACTATACTGGCCGAACTTTTCGAGTCCAAAAGAAATTTGCGAAGTTATGATTGGTGGAAGCTCATTTGCGCGACTTGTTAGTTTGTTCGGTTTGACAGCTGATTGGCTGGAGCCGTCAGTTTTTCGTAGGACCCGAGGCAATTTTTTTTCAGCCTCGGATCTTCCCGCTAAACCCTCGGGTCTAACACTCGCTGTGGAATGCACCCTGAGAGGAGAACTTGACTCTGGCCGTTTGGGACTTCGTCAATTTCCTTGAGGGCATGTGGTGCAGTGTGTGTGTCTTAGGGTCCGTACACGCTGCGCTCTGAAAACTCTGTATCAGCTAAGGGCAAAGTCAGAGATTCCCAAAATTCAAAAACATGTACCTCTGAAGGGTTCAGTATTCAAAAATGGGCAAGTCTGAAAAATCAGGAACGGCAAAAAACTTGGTCTAAAATTTCATACGATCAGACTAGAATATTATGATAAAAATCACACCTGATCCATATGCACTCACGCGTGCATTCAACCAATTAAAGAAAAGTAGTGTGATGGTCCTGGGAAGAATTCGTATGAGTATGAAAGCCTGAAATAATTTATGCAACACATAACGAGGGGGTGGAATATCATAAAGAGGAACAATGTTATGAATGAACAAGCAGAGTAGTGTGGAAATTAATAACGAAGTGTTGAATCACTGAATGACGGTACAAGGAATGGCAAGCCAAGATATAGGAACACCAGAGCTAGTCTAACCATGAGATGCAAAGGTTCGGGAAGGAGATCGAAGGGTCTCGAAGTGACGAAACGAGGCCTGGAGAACTCCCGAAGGTCGAGCTAGAAGGTCTGGAGAAGCCGAGGCGGTTCTGTCATAAAGGTCCGGAACCGTCCCGAGGCTTCGGGTGTGTTCGAGCTACGCGATAGCAGTACCGCTCGGTAAGGGATGGAAAATTCCTTACACCCCCCCCCCTTTAGCGAATGTGATCTATATCAGATACGTGCTTGCGGGCCAAATAATTCGCAAGTACCGAAAGTGACTGTATCTGGTCCGAGGGCACCAACGTGTCGTCCTCACTGGTACAATTGGTCCATCGTATCACAAAGTCAACATGTCGTCCTTGGCCGTCGATACGAATCCTATGGCTCAAAACCTTCGAAGGCTCGATGGTCGTCTCTGCTGGTGGCCGTACATCCGGGACCAATCACTGTCGAGAGATGTCCGATGTGTCAGGTACGAAGGGTCGCAACAGGCTCACGTGGAACTTGTTGTGAATACTCCAATCATCGGGTAGGCGCAACTGGGCGGTCACCGGCATCACCATCGTCATGATCTTGAATGGGCAACAGAAACGTGGTCGTAATTTTGTCGGTAGTGGCAGCCATAAGTTCTTGGTGTCCAAAAGGACTAGTTGCCCTGCTGCCATTGTAATATCCCGTCGATGTAAATTTGCATACCGTCGAGCGGTAGCGTTCGCCTTGCGAATAAGTTCGACAGCTTTGTCTCGGGCAGTCTGTAATTCTTTGACGAACTGTTGCGATCGTGGTACTTGACTCTCAATGTTGGTAGAGATAGGTATTGTCGGATCCATACCGTAATTGAGGTAAAACGGGGAGTGATTAGTCGTAGCTGAGGGCGCGTTGTTGTAGGATAATTCCAACATTGGAAGCGCGTCCTCCCATTTGTTTTGGTCGGGGCAGTTTGTCTGAATCAGCTGTTCCATCGTTTGGTTTGTCCTCTCTGTCTGACCGTCCGTTTGGGGATGATAAGCGGATGAGAGTTACAGGCGTGTGTCGTACCGAATCCACGTGTCCTGACAAAATTTCGATGTGAACTTCAGGTCTCGATCGCTAATGATTGCTGCTGGTATCCTGTGTAGGCGAACAACGGTCGAAATGAACAGTCGCGCGGTTTCTTCGGCTGTGATGGTTGTACGACATGGAGCAAAATGCACCATTTTCGTCAAATTGGTCGACGACAACCAATACTGCGTCGTTTCCACTGGATCCGGCCGGCAGACCTGTGACGAAATCCATCGTCACGTGTTGCCATGGGCGTTGAGGTGGCTCGAGGGGCGGCAATAGTCCTAACGGTCACTGATGTGATGATTTCATTCGCTGACAGATCGGACACGTGGCCACGTAACGCTACACGTCCGTCGCCATATCTGGCTAATAGTAAAACCGCTGCAACGCCTTCAGAGTTTTATCAAACCCGAAATGTCCCTAAAAAATCGAATCGTGGACTTCTTGAATTAGTAATTCGCGAAGTAGAAGATAACTTGGGACTCAAAATTGATTCGTCCCGCTTCGTAAGTAATAGTCGCCTTTCCGTGTAGTGATTTGGAGATGGCCGTCATTTACAAAGAAGGGGTCAGTCGAATACCCATGGGTAAATAGTCCACTCAGTAGCGGGTTGCACTGGGCGACTAGAACTGCTGCGAGTTGGGCAGACGGTCTGGAGAGGGCGTCAACAATATTGTTGGCGCATTTTTTTTTACGTGATCTTGTACGTGAAGTTGGACTCCAGATAGTCCAGCCAGCGTATCTGCCGCGGGTTGAGATTCGGCTACGCCCTCAGGTACTGTAGGGATTTATGGTCGGTTCGCACTGTCACGTGTGCTCCAGTCAGGTAGCGCATCCAGATTTTGAATGCGTGGACAATCGCCAGCATCTCCTTGTCGTTAATTGGGTAGTTGCGCTCAGCAGATTGCATTTTTCTAGACTCGTACGGGATTGGTTGAAGACCATTGCCGAAATCTTGCATGAGCACTGCTCCGATGGCGATGTCACTTGCGTCGGTAATGACTTCAAAGGGCCGTTCCGGGTCAGCGATGCGAAGTACGAGTGGCGGCATTGAAAGAGTTTTTAATGCATCAAACACAGCTTGCTATTTCTCCCCCCACCCTTAAGAAGTCCCTTCTTTGTAATAGGTCGGTTAGAGTTCCAATTAACCCCACAATGTTGGGTATAAACCGCCTCACGTAATTCACAAAACTTAGAAATGATTGCATCAGATTTGTTGGCGGTTTCCACTCCTGAATAGCCCGGAGTTTTTTCGGGTCTATTTGAATTCCCTCCGTGAAAAACCGCTTCCAAATCCTTTAAATGTTGCTCCCGGGTCTTGCTGTAGATCAGGATGTCATCCAAGTAAATTTTCACACATTTATCAAGTAGATCGCGGAACACCTCGTGCATGGTGAGCTGGAACATCGAGGGGGCGTTCGTTAATCCAAAATGCATCACCGTGTATTCGTAACTCATGTAGCGAGTACGAAACATGGTCTTGTCGCAGTCGTCAGCGAACACCCGAATTTGATGGTAACCGCCACGAAGGTCGATCTTCGAAAAGTAGCGAGCTCTGCGAAGGTTGTCAATCAGCTCGTCCGTGAGTGAGATTGGGTAGCACGATTTCATCGTTACCTGATTAAGGGCACGATAGTCCGTACACATGCGAAGTCCGCCGTCCTTCTTTGGGGTGAACAGGATTGGTACTGCGAACGGGGATGTGCTCGGTCGAATAAACCCTTTTGCCAGCAGGTAGTCAAGTTGGTTCCGTAATTTGTGTAGCTGGGGCTGAGTCAGGCGCCATTGAGTTCGTACAGTAGGCTGCGCGCCGGGCTCCAGCTCGATTTTGTGGTCTTAGGGTCGTTCGGGTGGCAGTCCACTTGGCAGGTTGTCCGGAAAAATCTCGGGGTATTCCCGAATGATTTTTGCCAAGTCATCCGGGACCGAAGCGCAGAGTTTATTGATGTCGGTCGCCTCGTTCTTCTCCGTGGATTCGGTTAGATGGACGACGTACAAATCTGCTCCATTCTTGGCCGCTCGATAGAGGCACACAACGTTGACTCGTGTTGAGGTTGAATCTGCTTCCGACCACGTGGGTAATTTTCGCCAGCCTTTTTCGCACTTCACCGTGCACTCGCCTGTCGTCCAATCGATCTGTGGATTGAATATTCGCAACCAATCGTGTCGCAACAGCACATCGTAGCCATCGAGTATTGTTGCTAACATCGGCGCGCTGAAGCCGAAATCTTTGCCACACTTCATTCGAATGATTGGTACTTTGTATCGTATCGCCAGCGGGGTGTCATCCACCAGTCTCACATTTATTTCGGGCAGACACCGCTCCAACGATAAGTGCAGTCTTCGTGCTGTCTCCCGATTTATCAACCCGTAATAGTAGTATTCTTATTTGTGGGGTTGAACGGGGGCGGCATTGTCGGTTTGATTGTCGCTGTCGTCACTATCGGCACGACTGCCGGCGCGGCTACAGTACCGGGTGCTTGTGATCGGGCGGCTGCTGCTGCTGCTGCTACTTCGGCTGCTGCTCGTGCTGCCACGTCAGCTGCTGCAGCGTCTTTGTTGTCCTTACGCTCATGAGACACCTTACGTGCGATTTCGTCCAAAACTGTTTCGACACGTCCGGTGCTGGCTGTTAAAGTGAGAACGAATAATGTTTAGAAGTGGAAACCTAGAACAAATACTAGTTGGTTGTACTCACTAGAAGCATACCTCAGTCTAGCCTATAACTTCTACATAGATAATATGTATAAGTTGACACACCCCCTAGGCTAGACAAGGGGTGAAACTAAACAAGAAGCAAACAGCTCAGGGCGGCACTACTAGTCCAACCACTGAGGCAGGGGTCTGGAGACCAGTCAGCAAGAATACAACCAAAACTGAAGCAAGCCAGGGTGGCACTACTAGTCCAGCCACTGAAGGTAAGGCCACAAGGCCAGTCTGACAAGCATATATAATAGAGAGTACACAATCAGGATCCTAACAGGGGAGCAGCTACAGGAACAAGACCAAGCTGTACACAGTGCCGCTGATGATCTTTAGGCGCAAGCGCCTTAGTAAAGATATCAGCTGTGTTGGCACCTGAGGCCAAGTGAACTACACGGGCCTGGCGGCGCTGCTGTAGCTCGCGCAGGAGGAAGTACCGCAGCTGGATATGCTTCGCTCTGCCCTCAAGCCGAGGCTCCTGACACAGGAGTATCATGGCCCTGTTGTCAGCGTACAGGACCGGGGCAGAGCTAGGCCGCTCACCTAAGTCAGTGAGCAAGAAGGTCAGCCAGCGGAGCTCCTGTGCCGCCATGGCACCAGCGTAGATCTCAACCTCACAGCTAGACTGAGCCACAGACGACGAGCGAGTGGATCTCCAAGAGATAGCACCCGAACCAAGGCTGAAACAGTAGCCCTGCGACGACCTGAGCGTCTCAGCGTCGTCTGCCCAAGAAGCGTCTGTGTGCCCAGTAAGGACCACTGGCCTGCGTCCTCCTAGCACTAACCCCATGCCTGATGTACTAGCAAGATAACGCAAAACCCTCTTAGCGGCAGACCAGTGCTGAGGTCGGTGTCTGCCTGTAGCCACAAAGCGAGCCAGGATGCTGAGAGGGTATGCGAGATCTGGGCGAGTGCAAGTCATCAGGTACATGAGGCAACCCACCAGCTCTGCGTAGGGGCCACTGGGCTCTACTGGCTCCTCAGGAACGGGAGCAGAGAGCCCATGGTCTACGGGTAGAGGTGTGGGCTGTGCGGAGGAGAACTGAAGACCGAACCTCTGAAGGACCTGACGCACCAAGTGTGACTGGGTCAGAGTGATGGTGCGTGCTGCTCTGTCCCTAGAGATCTGCAGGCCAAGATAGCGACGCAGCTCTCCAAGGTCAGTGCAGGTGTGTCTCTTCAGCAGCTCAGCCTTCACAAAGGCCAGTGCGTCCCTGTCAGGAGTAGCGAAGACCAGGTCGTCTACGTAGACAAGGATGTAGAACGGAGTCTGGCCGGAACGCACAAACAGTGAAGGGTCAGCAGAGGACGGAAAGAACTGCAGTTCTGCTAACGTGGCACGTAGCGTGTCGTGCCACTCGCGGGGAGCCTGACGCAGGCCGTAGACCGGGCGCCTGAGAAGCCACTGGGTCCCAGGAGGGAAGGTACCAGTGAAGCCCTGTGGTCGGCGCAGGTAGACCTGCTCGTGTAGGCTACCCTGAAGAAAGGCAGTAGAGAAGTCGAGGGAGTGAAGCTCGTAGTCACGCTGTGCTGCTACATGTAGCAGCGCCCGAAGAGTGGTCATCTTCGGGGTCGGGGCGAAGGTCTGGAAGAAGTCAACCCCCTCGCGCTGACTGAAACCTCTGGCCACGTAGCGCGCCTTGAAGACAGGCGGCTCTCCAGGGGGGCGCTTCACCTTGAAGAGCCACCGACCATCGACTACGTTCACCCCAGGCGGGGGAACTGCGTCGACGTAAGTGCCGGTGGACCTCCAAGATGCCATCTCCTGCTCCATGGCAGCTATCCACTGAGAGGCCCAAGGTCCCGAGGTGGCCTCAGCGTAGGTGCGAGGGGTCGGGATGTCGAAGGCGTCTGGGTCACCCTCAGGGACTAACAGCATGGAGCAGAGATGGGGAGCAGCCTCGGAAAGGAAAGCCAGCTCGTACTGCCTGTCCTCTAGGATGTCACTGCCAAGGGCAGGAGCACCCCCGACGGACGGAGGACGGGCAGGGTCAGAGACCAGAGCGGTAGCGTAGTCAAGGCGGCGGGTAGAGGCGAAGTCAGTGACAGCAGCGACAAGCGCGTCAAGGCGCGAGACAGGAACAGCAGGGTCGGTAACAAGAGAGGCAAGGACCCGAGGGACAAGGGGACGAGCAGCACGGAGGTAGTCAGAGAACGGAGGAGGTGCAACAGCAAGGGACGAGGGAGGAGGGGACGGGAGGAGGGGAGGACGAGACGAGCGGGAACGGAGCAACATAGGGTGGGTGGGCAGGACAGGAGAGACGGGACGAGCACGGGAGGGACGGCGAGCCCAAACGTGAGACGGAGGTGTAGGGTCAGGGGACAGCGGAGGAGACACAGGACGGGAACGAGGAGGAAGACGGGCCGGAGACGAGTCCGGCGGCGGGAACACAGGACCGTAGACAGGAAGGTCAGCAGGCGGTGGGGGAGACACCGGCGCGCGGTCCGGGGAGGGAAGGCCGAGCAGGCGGAGAGCGGAGACCGGCGGCGACGGCTGCTGCGGCGGCGACGACGGCTGGGCCGGAACTCTCGGACCAGCAGAGGCAGAACGACCGTCGGCAGAACACTCAACAGCAGCACCCCCAGAACCAACACCCCCAGAGCGAGAACCCCCTCCAACACCAGCGGCACCCCGAGAAGCCGCAGGACGAACACCCTCCTCCACACCAGCACCCCCAGGGGCCAAGAGCAACCGCGGCAGTGGCCGCGACGGCTGCGGCGGCGGCGACAGCGGCGACGGCTGCGGCAGCGACGGCGACGGTGGCGGCAGCGGGGTCGGCGACTGCGACAGTGGGGGCGGAGGCACCGGGGAAGGGGGACGCGGCAAGGACGGACCGGGGGTACCACCAGAGTCAGCAGACTCCTCAACGGGGACCACCGACGGGAGGGGAGTGACGTGAGAGACACCAGACGGGGCAGGACGAGGCGGGAGAGGGGCAGGGGCTACCGGGGGAGAGGGAGCAAGGAACACGGGGGGGGCAACTGGGAGACCTCTGTGAGGGAAGCGGCGGTAGAAGGAGACGGACTCGTCAAAGGTGACGTCACGAGAGTGCAGGAAGCGGTGAGACGGCGGGTGGTAGAAAAGCCAGTCAGACGAGTCCAGGGGGAAACCGAGGAAGACACAGGGGACAGTGCGGGCAGTGAGCTTGTCCGTGCCAGAGGCACGAACGTGAGCAAGGCAGCCCCAGACGTGGAACGCAGACGCGTCACCGGGGGACCCGGTCCAAAGGAGGGTCGGCGAAACCTGCGGCCGCTGGGAGCGTGGCCACAGGTTAAGCTGGTGAGCAGCGTAGCGAACAGCGAACGGCCACAAAAAATGGGGGGCATCGGCATGGATCATGGATGTACGGGCGACCTCCATGACCAAGCCGATGAGGCGCTCCGCAACCCCATTCTGCTGTGGCGAGTCCGGCAACGTGTACGACTGGGTGATGCCCTCCGCACGACAGAACTGTCCAAGCCGACCAGAGGCGAACTCGCCGCCACGGTCGGAGTGGAGACACAACACGGGGAGACCGCGGTGGAGACGCGCAGCCACAACCCACGGGAGAAGAACGTCGGGCACGTCGGCCTTCCGCTCCAGGGGAAACACCGTGGTGTAGCGCGTGTAGTCGTCGACGAGCACAAGGAAGTAGCGCTCACCGCGCGGTCCGGGGACGGGGGCAGGACCCCAAACGTCCAGGTGCAGGGTCTGAAGGGGGGCAGTAGCAGGACGCAGCGAGGAGGAGTGAGGAGCACGGCGGAGCCGACCCTCGACGCAAGGCGTGCACGGTGGCGCAGTCGAGGGAGGAAGGGCAGGGAGCGACGCGGGGAGACCTAAGACAAGACCGTGCTGGGACATGTGACGCAGACGAGGGAGAGCAGGGTGACCTAAGCGGTGGTGCCAGAGAAGGGAGGGGTGAGTGAGGGACCGACACGAGCAAGCTGCAGCGACCTGGGAGGACGCACCAACCGGGGGGGAAGCGGTGTCTAGGGTAAACAGACCGGACACCGGGTCCCGGGGGAACGTCGCAAGGGGGGAACCTGAGACAGCCTCAGAACAGACAGCGAACCGCTCGTGCCCGGGGAACGTGGTGGTGACGCCGAGGTCTTGGAGACAGCCGACACCAACCAGGTTCCTCGAGAACGAGGGAACGTGGAGGCCAGTAAGGGAGCCCGAGGGAACTGCCGGACAGGGAAGGGACGTAGAACTGCGCGCGATGACGGGACCCGCAGAGGGGTCAGCGAGAGAGACAACAGCAGGTGTAGCAAGCGGCGTGAGCGTGGAACGGTCGCGGAAGAAGCAGGCAAAAGCACCGGAGTCGAGAGTGAAGGACAGCGACGCAGTGGCGGAGGCTGGGGACGGAGCCGGTGCAGCGACTAGACTAGGCAACCTAGGCAGTCCTACGCCTGACGCAGCAGGGGAGGCTAAGCTACACAGTGGTGCAAAACCTAAAGTAGAGTACACTGGGTAATAAGATCCAGCAAAACTAGAAGCGTCAGAATACAAAGCATGCAAAGCAGCACCTAGCTGATCCATGTCTAACTGAAAGATCGGCACGCCCTGGCGGAGCAGGCTGTGCCAGTCGGGGAGGTCCGGGGCCGGGCCAAAGCGACGACGAAAGAGATCGTCGAGGCGGCGGAAACAGCGGGCAGTCGGGTGCGGGCGGCGGCACAGAGTGCCGCGAAGAGGCCCAGTCTGAAGCTGGTACTGGCAGGTGACAGCACCGGAGCCGCTGGTAGACGCCAAACTGCGCGGGCCGCCACTACGGCCACTACCTCCGGAGGTGCCAGGCCAACCAGGCGGGAGACGGGCCCACTGCTGCGGCGACTGCTGCTGGGACGGTGACTGCTGCCGGGGCGGCGGCTGCGGCTGGGGCTGCTCCTGCTGCGACTGGGGCTGCTGCTCCTGCCCACCAATGGTAGTCCCTGCAGGCGGACTACCGTCACCACCACTACTGCCACCACCACCCCTACCCCCCTGGCGACCACGGCCACCGCGGCGCGAGCGCTGCTGCGGGTGGACTGCACCAGCCGTCTCGGTGAGAGGGGCCGCCGAGGCGACCGCAGCCGAAACGTCAGTGAACGCACACTGGGAGGGGGCACAACCGTGAAAGATAGAAACTGCCGGCGCACCGCTCGACTGAGCGATAGTGCGCTGGCGAGTCTCGATCTCGGTAAGGGTGTCGACAAAGGCAGTGAGAGTGAGGTCACCCGGGTGCTGGCTAAGAAAGTGATCGCGAGCACTAGCGAGGCGGTCTGGCAGGCGCATGGCGATAAAATAGAGCGTCATGCAGAAAGGGGGGGGGAGCGCAGTGAGCTGGGCGGCAGTGCTGGCAGTGCGATAGCGGGTCTCTAGGGCACGCAGGTGAGTGGCAAAGTCTGCGACGGTAGGGAAAGCTGCAAGGTCTGGGAAAAGCATAGGGAATAGCAGGCGACCAGCAGAAGCAGACGCGGGTGTGGAATAGCGGGCAATAACAGCGTCTAAGTAAGCTTTGGCCGTCTCAATAGTAGCAAAACGCGAGCGCTCAGAGACAGGGAGGGCGTGGCTAATGGCAACCTTGAGCGACTGCATCGCGGGAGTCCCAGACAGCACGGGCAAGCGCAGCAATAGAGAAGGTCTCACGGTCATCAGACGAGGGATCAGCAGGGAGGGGAGCAGGTGCGGGGGGGCGGGGGAGCAAGCCGTCGACATGGACAACCAAAGAGTGGCCATCCTGGCGCTGACCTGTAAGGTGGCGGCGGAGATCGGAGAGCCAGGCGGCGAAGTCAACCGCATGGCCCTCGGCGTCCAGTCGGAGCACAAAGTCCGCCATCGTGCAGGGTCAGCGGCAGAGCTCCACAGGAACACAGCGACGCAGGAACACAGCGACAGCCCCCTCCAGCACGGCGGCCGCGAAGCGCCTCAGCACGGGCGAGCAGAGAAGACGGAGCCCGAGGCGGCACGGCAGGACGAGCCGGGGCGAAGGGGCCAGGCAGGTGCGGCGGGGCCAGGCAGGCGCGGCGTGGCCAGGCAGGCGCAGCGGGGCCAGGCAGGCGCGGCAGGGCCAGGCAGGCGCGGCGGGACCAGGCAGGCGCGGCGGGGCCAGGGAGGCGCGGCGGGGCCAGGCAGGCGCGGCGGGGCCAGGGAGGCGCGGCGGGGGCCAGGCAGGCGCGGCGGGGCCAGGGAGGCGCGGCGGGGCCACGCAGGTGCGGCGGGGCCAGGCAGGTGCGGCGGGGCCAGGCAGGCGCGACGGGGCCAGGCAGGCGCGACGGGGCCAGGCAGGGCGCGACAGGGCCAGGCAAGCGCGTCAGGGCCAGGCAGGTGCAGCGGGGCCAGGCAGGCGCGGCGGGGCCAGGCAGGCGCGGCAGGGCCAGGCAGGCGCGACGGGGCCAGGCAGGGCGCAACAGGGCCAGGCAAGCGCGTCAGGGCCAGGCAGGTGCAGCGGGGCCAGGCAGGCGCGGCGGGGCCAGGCAGGCGCGGCAGGGCCAGGGAGGCGCGGCGGGGCCAGGCAGGCGCGACGGGGCCAGGCAGGGCCCGACGGGGCTAGGCAGGGCGCGACGGGGCCAGGCGGGCGCGACGGAGCCAGGCAGGGCGCGACGGGGCCGAGCGGGCGCGACAGGGCCAGGCAGGGCGCGACGGGACCAGGCAGGGCGCGACGGGGCCAGGCAGGGCGCGACGGGGCCAGGCGGGCGCGACGGGGCCGAGCGGGCGCGACAGGGCCAGGCAGGGCGCGACGGGACCAGGCAGGGCGCGACGGGCCCAGGCAGGGCGCGACGGGGCCGAGCGGGCGCGACGGAGCTAGGCAGGGCGCGACGGGGCCGAGCGGGCGCGACGGGGCCAGGCAGGGCGCGACGGGACCGAGCGGGCGCGACAGGGCCAGGCAGGGCGCGACGGGACCAGGCAGGGCGCGACGAGACCAGGCAGGGCGCGACGGGGCCAGGCGGTCGCGACGGAGCCAGGCAGGGCGCGACGGGGCCGAGCGGGCGCGACGGGGCCAGGTAGGGCGCGACGGGACCAGGCAGGGCGCGACGGGGCCAGGCAGGGCGCGACGGGGCCAGGCGGGCGCGACGGAGCCAGGCAGGGCGCGACGTGGCCGAGCGGGCGCGACGGGGCCAGGCAGGGCGCGACGGGGCTAGGGTGGCGCGACGAGGCTAGGGTGGCGCGACGAGGCCCAGGAGGTGCGCGACGGGGCTAGGAGGCGCGACGGGGCCCAGGAGGGGCGCGACGGGGCTAGGGTGGCGCGACAGGGCTAGGGTGGCGCAACAGGGCCCAGGAGGGGCGCGACGGGGCTAGGAGGCGCGACGGGGCCCAGGAGGGGCGCGACAGGGCTAGGGTGGCGCGACGGGGCTAGGGTGGCGCGACGTGGCCCAGGAGGGGGGGGCGACGTGGCTAGGAGGCGCGACGGGGCTAGCTAGGGTACGGGCGGAAGCGGTAGGTGGGGGATGCTAACCTACGCGTGATACCATGTTAAAGTGAGAACGAATAATGTTTAGAAGTGGAAACCTAGAACAAATACTAGTTGGTTGTACTCACTAGAAGCATACCTCAGTCTAGCCTATAACTTCTACATAGATAATATGTATAAGTTGACACTGGCGACCTCCTCTTGAGCGGCAACTTTCTGGCGCGAATCCTCTCGCGCCTGGCGTAACTCGGCAACTTCTACACAAAGTCGCTCGTTGTCCTCCAGCACTAAAGCCATGAGCGTGTTCATGGCGTTGAACTGCTCCCGAAGCTCGTTGAACTGAGCTTGGTCCATTTTGCGAATGCTCCGCCGGGGCAAGGGGAAATCCGTAGTGTGTCTGTACTCAGGTAAGCGCAAACGCAATCGTAGTTGGGCGAATTAATCAGTATAATTAGCGGGCAACCACTTTGCAACTTAAATGGAAAATTCCTTGCAAACAACATGATAGCCACTATTTTATAGTAGGATGCGTTAGATGAGTCCCAATCCAACATATGACGTGAAGGTTGTTAACTTAGCATGATCACGTAGCAGCCTCTGGGTGTGGCTCGAGCTTGCACGTATCGAAGACACACTTCCCCCCGAAGCCCCTGTTCGGCGTGTCAGATCGCCCAGTCCCATCCCGTTTCTTCCACCCAACCCCGCAATGCCACGTTTCAAGGTGGCAAAATCGCGACTGACAGTTTAGAACTCGTCAAGCTTATATTCTCCCTATTCCTTAGCGCGTTGTCCTTTCCCCTCGCAACAGTTTAGAACTCGTCAAGCTGCCTCATGGCGGCTGACGACGCTTGTCCCTTGCCAAGTGGCGCAGCATCCGCGCCCCCATCCGCGTGTCCGGACACTCTGGGGGAGCCAGCGGGCGCTCGTGCGCCGCATGATTGTGGGATCCGCCTGAGCGCGCCGAGCAGCATGGCGGAGCAGCAGAGCAGGCGGGAGGGGGGGGGAAACGCACGGGAGGAGGCGGTGACGGCGGGGTCGGTGCACACCGCGATCGTGCGACACGCGCACTGCTCGCTCGCGTGCGGCGATCGCGACGAGCTGTCGCCGAGCGACGCGTACCGCGCAGCTGCGATGAGCGTGCGAGACCACCTGGTGGCGCGGATGGATGCGACGGAACGCGCGTACGACGACGCGGTGAGCGAGCAGGAATGACGGGGAAGGGAGGGCCGTCTGACCGTTGCGATGGCTAATGCGATGGGAGACCGTAGGGCGGACGAGGGATGGCGCATCGTGGCCGGTGGATTGCACTGTGCAATGATTGCGTCAGGGTGCAGATGCTTGCGTCAGGGTGCAGATGCTTGCCACCCGTGAGATGCATTTTCTCCTCTGCTTCTTCCTCTCTCTCTCCGTGTGTGCGTGCGCGGCGAACAGGGGTGCAAGCGAGTGTACTACCTATCGATGGAGTACCTTATAGGGCGGATGCTGCAACTAGCCGTCACCTGCCTTGGCCTCGATGTAAGCCGGCAACACATTCGCCCTCACACCCACTCACACCCACTCACACCCACTCACACCCACTCACACCCACGCGTACTCACCTTCTCGTTCCCTCGCACACAGCACCCACACTCTCGCACATCCGCGCGCTACCCCACGTGCACTCGCAGTGTGCAGCTGGGAGTCGCTGGCTTCTCCGCTCTATCCCGCATGGCAGCACCGACCACCGCTGCTGCAGCCACAGCCGCCGCTACAGGGCAAGTGAAAGCGAACCACGGCCCCTCCCGCGCCCCTTTCCGCCACCCCTTGTGCTGCATTTATCCCCCCCAGGCGCAGTACCGCGAGGCGCTGCTGCAGCTGGGTGTGGCGCTGGAGGAGGTGGCGGAGGAGGAGCACGACCCCGCGCTGGGCAACGGCGGGCTGGGCCGCCTCGCCGCCTGCTTCCTTGACTCGCTCACCACGCACCACTTCCCCGCCTGGGGGTAAGGGGGGCTGAGGGAGGGGTACTGGCGGCTCCCTGAGGGTATTTGGGGGCTGCGTGCGCCGACTGGGGTGTGTGAGCGGGGAATGGTTGCGTTCGGATTCTCTTTGCTCCACTCTCCACTCACCACCCTCTAATGGACAACCTCCTCTCACTCAGCCGACCCCTCCATCCCCCTGCCCTCCTCGCCCACCCGCCCCCCCCCCTGCCTGCAGGTACGGCATCCGCTACCGCTACGGCATGTTTGAGCAGCGCATTGCAGCGCTGCGCCAGCACGAGGCGCCGGACGCCTGGCTGCACCCCGCGGGGTGCCCCTGGGAGATCCCCCGGCCGCACGTGCGCCACGCCGTGCGCTTCTTTGGGCACGTGGCAGTGCGTGTGGACGGCACGCGCACGCGGTACCGCTGGGAGGGCGGCGAGCAGGTGGAGGCGGTGGCGTCCGACATGCCGGTGCCGGGGTTCCGGAGTGGCAACGTCAACCGCCTCAGACTGTGGCGCTGGTGAGGGGAAGGGAAGTGGTTAAGGGAGCAGTGAAGTTGGGATCCGGGCTCTTGTGAAGTGACTGGGCGTTGCGTGGTGTCATGGTTACATGCTGTAACCAGTGCTTGATGTTGTTCTCATACTTAACGTGTAGAGCTCGCCATTCATTCGGCTCCTTCTCAACACTCACCTCCCCTGTGCCACCAGTGAGCCATTATCGGGCGGCTTTGACTTGTCTTTATTCAACGCGGGGCGGCACGTGGAGGCGGTGGCTGGCAAGGCGCGGGCGGAGGCGATCAGCGCTGTGCTGTACCCGGAGGACAGCAGCGAGGCGGGCCAGCAGCTGCGGCTGCAGCAGGAATACTTCTTTGTGTCCGCCACGCTGCAGGTGAGAGAGAGGCACGCTGCAGGTGAGGGCGCTGTGCCACGCATGGTGAGAGAGAGGCGCAATGCAGGTGAGAGGCGCAATGCAGGTGAGAGGCGCAATGCAGGTGAGAGGCGCAATGCAGGTGAGAGGCGCAATGCAGGTGAGAGGCGCAATGCAGGTGAGAGGCGCAATGCAGGTGAGAGGCGCAGTGCAGGTGAGAGGCGCAATGCAGGTGAGAGGCGCAATGCAGGTGAGAGGCGCAATGCAGGTGAGAGGCGCAGTGCAGGTGAGAGGCGCAATGCAGGTGAGAGGCGCAATGCAGGTGAGAGGCGCAGTGCAGGTGAGAGGCGCAATGCAGGTGAGAGGCGCAGTGCAGGTGAGAGGCGCGGTGCAGGTGATGGTGTCTGACTCATTGGCCGCCCTACATTGCTAACCTCACAGCACAGATACCGCCCTCAGCATGTCGTCATGAGCATTGACGCGGGTCACTCGTTGCTTGCAGTGACCTCATCTTCCCTCGTAGCATCTTCCATCTCTCCTACCCACCCCCCTCCCCCAGGACATCATAGCGCGGCACAAGGCATCGGGGCGGGCGGTATCAGCGCTGCCGCAGCAGGCGGCGGTGCAGCTGAACGACACGCACCCGGCCCTGGCGGTGCCCGAGGCCATGCGCCTGCTGCTGGACCACGAGGGGCTGGAGTGGGCCGACGCGTGGCAGGCCACCGTGGCGCTGCTGGCGTTCACCAACCACACGGTGCTGCCCGAGGCGTTGGAGCGGTGGCCCGTGCCGCTGGTGCAGCGTGTGCTGCCGCGGATCATGGACCTCATCTTCGAGATCAACCACCGCCACCTGCAGGTTCGCACCGTGCCAGCCGCATGCCAGCTCGTGGAGGTGGGTGTGCGGCGAGGAGGAAACGGTGTGCTGCACTCTGGCGGGGGCTGCATGCAGCGCAGAGCGCTTGCAGGCAGCGCAGGACAGAGCCGTGCACCCTGCCTTGCCTAGTCTCCCTCTTTTCCGCATTGGAGCGTCATCTGGCCCTTGTGACCATGTGCCGCCCATGTGCCACCCATGTGCCGCCCAAGTGCCGCCCATGTGCCACCCATGTGCCTGGGTGCTGATGGTGGCAGGAGGTGGAGTCCCGCGGTGTGAACGAGGGGCAGCGCCTGGCGCGCTTGTCCGTCATCGAGGAGAGCCACCCCAAGATGGTGCGCATGGCGGTGCTGGCGGCCGTTGGATCGCACGCCATCAACGGTGTGGCGGAGCTGCACTCCGCGCTTCTGCGCACCCACCTGCTGCCCGACCTGCTGGACCTGTACCCCGCGCGCTTCCACTCCAAGACCAATGGCATCACGCCCCGCCGCTGGCTCCTGCTCGCCAACCCACGGCTGTCACAGGTGTGGGGGGGGGGGGGTAGAGGGGGTAGTTGGGGGGTTGGGAGGAAGGGGCAGGCGACTGGGGCGAAAGAGGAGGTGGGGGAGGAAGATGTAGCAGCTGCGGGATTGGTGGGAGAACGTGCATGACGTTCCTGTCACCTCTGTAGTTACTTTTGCACTCCCCCTCACCCCCCCCCACCCCTCCGCCCCTCTCCTCAGGTGATAACCAAGTGGGTGGGCACAGACGAGTGGCTGCGGGACCTGTCGCTCATCCAGGGGCTGCGGGCGCATGCCAGCTCGCCCGCGCTGCACGCCGACTGGACCGCCGCCAAGCTCGCCAACAAGCAGCGCCTCGCAGCACACATCCGCGCCACCTGCGGTGTCGAGGTGGGGTTGGGGCAAGTGTATGGGCCAAGTGGCAGCACGTGGCAAATGGATTGCAAGTGGAAAAGTGCGACATTGGAAGGGATGTGGCTTTGTGCGCGCCGTCTCATGCCCTGCGCCATTGCCTGTTGTACCCTAGCCCTCCACCCATTTCTTGCGGCCTGTTCAATCGCTCCATGTGTTGTCTCTCTCACTGCTCCATGTGGTGTCTCTCTCACTGCGCCATGTGGTGTCTCTCTCACTGCTCCATGTGTTGTCTCTCACTGTGTGTGTGTGGCAGGTGGAGAGCGTGGCGCTGTTTGACTGCCAGTGCAAGCGCATCCACGAGTACAAGCGGCAGCTGCTAAACATACTGGCCGTCATCCACCGCTACAACAGCATCAAGGTGCGCCACCCATCTGCCCTCCGTGTGCCGTATTCCACCATGATGTATTCTCAGTCATCGTCCGCATTGCATGCACGTCACACCATCCACACCATCCACACACATGGCCCTCCCTCCCCCCCTCCGCCCTGCAGTGCAGCACCTTTGAGGAGCGTGCGCTCATGGTGTCTCTAGTCAGCTCATGTATGTGTCCCTCCCCCTCTCTCCCCTCTTCCCTCCCTCCCCACCCCCCACCGGCGTGCAGTGCAGCAGCTTTGAGGAGCGGGCGCGCATGGTGCCGCGTGTGGTGGTGATGGCGGGCAAGGCGGCGCCGGGGTACTTCCGAGCCAAATGTGTCATCCACCTCATCAACGCGTGAGCGCGTGTGCCATGTGCTGTGCTTGTGTGCATGTTTGCATGTGTGCTTGTGTGCCATGTGTGCATGTGTGCATGTTTGCCATGTGTGCATGTTTGCCATGTGTGCATGTGTACATGTGTGCCATTTGTGCATGTGTGCATGTGTGCCATGTGTGCATGTGTGCATGTGTGCCATGTGTGCATGTGTGCATGTGTGCATGTGTGCCATGTGTGCATGTGTGCATGTGTGCCATGTGTGCATGTGTGCATGTGTGCCATGTGTGCCATGTATGCATGTGTGCATGTGTGCCATGTGTGCATGTGTGCATGTGTGCATGCATCTCATGCACTCTCATGCTTCCATGATGCATCTCATGCACTCTCATGCTTCCATGATGCATCTCATGCACTCCCATGCTTCCATGATGCATCTCATGCACTCCCATGCTTCCATGATGCATCTCATGCACTCCCATGCTTCCATGATGCATCTCATGCACTCCCATGCTTCCATGATGCATCTCATGCACTCCCATGCTTCCATGATGCATGCCCCTCGTATTTGAAGCACCTCTCATTTTCTCCTCTCTCCCCTCTCCCCCCTCGCATCTCCCCCCTGCCAGTGTGGCACAGCGTGTGAACAGCGACCCCGACATCAGCGGGCTGCTCAAAGTCGTCTTCCTCCCCAACTACAGCGTCTCGCTCGCCCAGGTACCTGCACACCCCCCCCCCCCCCTCCCCCCCCCCCCCCCTCCTACCCGCCGTTTCTCCACTCTCACACTCACACAGGCACACCTGATTCCCGATCCTGTCCGTTTCCCCTTGCTTCCTATCCCCCTTTGCCAATGCACCCACGGTGTCACCCTCCCAGCTGATAGTGCCGGCGAGCGACATCTCGCAGCACATATCAACGGCGGGCATGGAGGCCTCGGGCACGAGCAACATGAAGTTTGCGTTGAACGGGGGGCTGCTGCTGGGCACCATGGACGGCGCCACCATCGAGATCGCGCACGCCATCGGGCGCGAGAACGTGTTTGTGTTCGGCGCGCTGGCGCAGGAGACACACTCACTGCGCCACTCACTGCGCTTCCGCCAGCCCATCCACGACGACCGCCTCGTGCAGGTGCGCCTGGGGGAGGTGTGCCTGGGGGAGGTGTATGCCTGGTGTGCCCATCCCCATGCTAACCCCTGTGCCATGCCTGCATGCTGGCTGGCTGGACACCCCCCCCCCCCCCCCCCCCCCCTCCCAGGTGATGCGCACGATCGAGGCGGGTGTGTTTGGGCCGCCCGACGACTTCCGGCCGCTGCTGGAGTCGCTGGGCGGCGGCAATGATTACTTCCTGCTCTCCCACGACTGGGCCTCCTACCTCGACGCCCAGGTGCCACCCCTCGCCCCCCCCCCCCTACTCTCTCCTCGCTGCTCAGGTGCCAAACCCCCCCCCCCCTTCCCCTCCCCTACTCTCTCCTCACTGCTCAGGTGCCACCCCCCCCCCCTCCCCCACTCTCTCCTTGGTGCTCAGGTGCCACCTGTGGCACTGTCCATGATGCCAGGACCCAGCATGTGCACTCTGCCATGCGCCAGTTGGCATGGGAGGGGCATTGCCTCCCACTGCCAGCTCTTGTACCGTTTGCTTCTGCACGCTTCAGGACCGCCTCTCCAATCATTTCCTCAAGCTAACCTGCGCCCTTGCCCTCTGTATGTGGTGTGCGCAAATGTTTGCTTGTGTGTGTTTGAATGTGTGGGCATGTGTGCGCGCGCGACGAGATCAGCACTCGGTTGACACGCTCTTCCTCAACCCCACCGAGTGGTGCCGCCGCTCCATTGTACCATGCCACCCTCTGCCCCCCTCCCCCAACCCCCTTGTTTTCCTCCCACCTGCTCTCCATGCCACTGCTTTCTCTTTTGCCTGCCTTACCACATGTCTTTCCGCCGTGCCTGCTTGCCCCCTTCTTTGCAATTGCAATGTGGCCACCTGTTTACTGTGTCTTCAACTGTCCTCATCCCTGCTCCTGCATCTGCATGCTACTCTGTTCAGACCTCACCCTTCCTCCTCATACCGTGCTTTGTGCATCTCTCCTCGACGTGTCTGCATCTGCCCCTCGATTTTCCTTCTGTTATCTGCCATTCCAGATAGCCGCATCAATGATGGGTCGGTTCAGCAGTGACCGCACCATCGCCGAATACGCCCGTGACATCTGGCACCTCCAGGTGATTTTCTTGATGCTTTTTGTGCCATCTTTTTGTCATGTTCCTTCTGGTTCCATGTGCCTGTTAACTGAAGAATCCCCCCTACTTTCCTGCCTTGTGCCTCACAATCGTGTCCTAATCAGCCTGTGGTTGTGCCAGAGGTTTTAAACACCAGATGAATCAGCTGGGTCGTTGCTCCAACCTTTCAATCGGCCTTGGTCACAAGCTCGTGTCAAATGATGTGTATACGTAGTTTTGAGTTTATGTTCATTTCAATCACGTAGAACATGATGAACTTTATGAAACAATGTGGGCAAGAATAATCACGATTATTTCAACGGCGATGGGGTCGTTTTACGCGGGAAAGTATTGCCGCACCCGCAAGGTTCCTGCCAGCCGTTGGCAGATTACGGCTTGGTGGACGAAATGTTTGAAAAGCCGCCTCACACGGGCAGCAACAACACTTGCCCGTGTCAGCGTCAAACTTGTCAACGAGCTTTTTTAGTCAAACGACTTCGACCCTTGGTGGCCACCACATACTGTATTCGAAACAATTTTATTTTGCCTAACGACATCGTCACTGTGCCGCCAACCGTTCGCCAAGTATGAGAATGGTCGCAACCGTTCGCAATGTTGCGGGTTCTGCCCGCGCTTGTCTTCGCTCCAAGCAAAACTAGTCTTGCGACTCCAGTTGAAATTTGATCGCCAGCATCGCGCGCTAGCGAAAGATGTGCACCCCATAATACGAAGCTGGGCGAGGCACGTCGCAATGTGTCGCGCCGTTAGGGCATTTTGGAAATAGGGGCGCGCGGCACGTTCTGGGCGCCTCGTTGGGTCACACCAGCTGATGGATGATGCTTGCAGCGCGGCGCAAATGAAATTACTGCTGTCGCCCAGCCGATGGACGACAAGTCCCCAGCCATGCGACAAAGTGGCGCCGACTAAATTACCCCGCATTCCCCATTCCAACCATCGTCCACCATCGCCGCTTAGTCGCTCCCAGCATCATCCAGTGACCGACGAAACTCCGTCGGCAAAGGCATCAATTGGTTCGCTTTCGTGGCTCGAATTGGAGGCTCACATTTCCCGCTGCCGTCACTCGCAGCCATCGGCGCTCGTGCCACACGCAGCACACGACTTGTGCCGAGCAAGCACCACCCAACTAACACTGCGTAACCTCACACTCCATCCCTCCCTGCTGCAATTCACGCGCGAATTCGCTCGACTTAGGTCTCTACCACCAGCTTCTCCAGCAACCCGCTTGCGCTATTCATGAATGCAGACCAGCGTTAGCACCACTTGCACGAGCTAAGCAGCGCAAAGTCCGGGAGTCAGGGCGCAGCGTAGAGGGGTGTTGCGCGTGCGATGTGGCCCGACTGTTACCCTCCCAGGCACAACTTCCACAACGGCGCTGTCGGCGCTGCTCCCGGCGCGCATGGCCCGTACGGTCGAATTCAGGGCGCTCACCAGTTTCACGCCGCTAGGCAGCAGCAGCAGCAGCAGCAGCAGCAGCAGCAGCAGCAGCAGCAGCCGGCCAGTTATCCCGGATTCATGAACGGTAACTTCCAGCCGTCGTTCGCGTGCCAGTCCGCGCCCACCTCTCCGTCCAAGCCCCTACCCGTCGCCCGGCGAACAGGCAGCGGCGAGGCCGCCCCAGCAGCGTCGGATGCGGGCAGCGCGTACGCAGAGAGCAGCGCGTCCGGCGACGACGAGAGCACCGCGGGGTGGAGCATGGCGGGCGACGACGGCCGGTCGGGCGACGCGTTCCACGTCATCCACAAGGTCCCCGTCGGCGACTCGCCTTACGTCCGCGCGAAACACGTCCAGGTACGAACGAGAATGGCGGAACGAGTAAATGCGATTAATGACTAATGCTATCCCCGTCGTGGCTCCCGATGCGCCTTCACACCCGTCCTCTTCCGCCCACAACCCCCGCTCTCCGTCCTCCCCCCTTCCCCGCCGCTGCAGCTGGTGGACAAGGACCCGGTGCGCGCGATCGCGCTGTTCTGGTCGGCGATCAACGCGGGCGACCGCGTGGACAGCGCGCTCAAGGACATGGCCATCGTGATGAAGCAGCAGAGCCGCCCCGAGGAGGCGATCGAGGCGATCCGGTCGCTGCGGCACAAGTGCTCGGAGGTGGCGCAGGAGTCGCTGGACAACGTGCTGCTCGACCTCTTCAAGCGCTGCGGGCGCCTCGACGACCAGGTCGCGCTGCTCAAGCACAAGCTCGACATGATCCGCCAGGGCGTCGCGTTCAACGGCAAGCGCACCAAGACGGCGCGCTCGCAGGGCAAGAAGTTCCAGGTGTCCATCGAGCAGGAGGCGACGCGGCTGCTGGGCAACCTGGGGTGGGCGTACATGCAGCAGGGCAACTACGTGGCGGCGGAGTCGGTGTACCGCAAGGCGCTGCGCGTGGAGGCGGACAGCAACAAGGTCTGCAACCTCGGCATCTGCCTCATGAAGCAGGGCCGCATCGTCGAGGCGCGCGCGCTGCTCGAGTCCGTGTCGCCCAACAGCGACCCGCGATGGGGGTCCGAGTCGCACATCAAGGTGAGAGTGCAGCGCGGCTCTGGTCGATAACGCTGGAAAGCGCATCTAAGCGAGCGAGCATCGTCGTTGCCCGTGTCCCATAGCCTGCATTCCTCTCACCCGCCCGTTTCCTACATTCCCTGGCCCTCCCCGCTTCCCCCCGCCAGTCGTACGAGCGCGCGCAGAGCATGCTGGTGGAGCTCGAGACGTCGGCAGCAGCGGCCGAAGCCAGCAAGGACGGCTCTGCTGCCAACTGCGGCAACGATGCCAGCGCCGTGCCCCAGACAGCGGAGGGTAAATCCGCGGGCTCCACCTCCTCGTCGGACAAGGACCCGCAGGTCAAGCCCGCCTTCCACGGCGCTCCCGGTGGCGCACGCGGCATGGGCGGTATGGGCATGGGCATGGGCTTGGCGCGCAGCTCGTTCCAGCGGCACTCGTCGTACCTGTGCGAGTTCCTGGGCGCCCCCGACACGTGGGACTCGCTCATGGCGGACGGCGGCGCCAGCGGGGGGAGTGCACCTGCGGAGGGAGCGGCGGGCGCTGCTGGCTCCGCGGGAGCAGCTCCGCTTGCCGCGGCTGGCGGCTCTTTGGCCATCGCGGGCATGCAGTCGCGGGGACCGCCGGATGCGCCTCAGCAGCCGCAGCAGCAGCCGCAGCGGCAGCTGCAGGCGCCAATGCAGGGCATGCGGAGGCCGCCAGCAGCGGGCGCAATGGCGCGGACGATGAGTCTGGGCGGGGGGTGCAGCAACCCCCTCGCGCGCTCCATGAGCTTCGGCGGCGCGGATCCGCGCGGGCTGTCGTGCCTCAAGCCCAACGCGCCCGAGTTCATGCCCGGCTCGTTCGGCCCCGTTCCGGCTCCCCCCGGTCACGGCTCCGCCCCGCCCTTCATGCACGGCGACGGTCGGCGCACACTCACCGCGTCCCGCTCGCTTCCGCCGCTGCAGATCCCCTCGGCGGGGTTCGGGCTGGCAGTGGCGTCGCCGTCGCTGGTGTCGCCGCTGGGGCCCATGTCGAGCGGCTCGCTGTCCTGCGGCTCCAGCATGGGCGGCGCGCCGTGGGACGACGGGCTCGTCATGTCCGCATTCGACAACGACGACGACGTGCTCTGCGAAATGGTCAACGACAGTTACCAGCCGTCCGCTGCGGCTATCTCCGTCGCGGCGGGGGTGTGGGCCTCGCAGAAGCCGCCCACCACCGCGCACTTCGGCGCAGCAATGCGCAAGGTCGGGGGATTCCCGGCGCCCGGGCAGCGTGCGGTCTTCAGGGGCACGGAGAACGTTCCGCAGTACATGGCGGGCGGGGCGCCCATAGGCGCGGGCGGGCCTGGCGCTCGGAGGCCTCTGGTGCTCGGATGTGAGAACCCCGCGCCCATGGCGGCGAAGGCGCAGATGGTGGCGGGCGGACTGATGGGCGGAAGCACCGTGGGCATGCAGATGGGCGCGGAGATGGGCGCAGGCATGGGCATGACGACCGTGATGGGCGAGCGCACCAACCTGGAGCCCCCCGCCCAGTTCATGGGCGCGTGGGGGGCTGTGGCGCAGGGGAAGGGCGCTTGGGGGATGGCAGGGGTGGGCCTGGTTGAGGCGGAGGAGAAGGCGAAGCAGCAGCAGCAGATGGTGGGGGCCGCAGAGGTGGGCGGATCAGGGATGAAGAGGAACCGAGTGCCGACTCCAGTGAAGGCCGCTGCGCCCAAGGGCGAGCGGCGCGGCGAGGAGGAGGGGGACGTGAGTGGGGCGCAGGAGGGAGGCCCGGTGGTGCCAAAGGCTCTGTGGGAGATGCTGGGGTTCACAGGCAGCCCGGACAAGCTGCTGCTGGAAGAGCTCAAGGGCAATGACTCCGCCAAGAAGCTCATGGGCGCCGCTGCGCCGGGAGAGAGGCAGCAGGGCAGCGAGAGGCGCACATTGTTTGCTGACTGTGGTGATGCTGCTGCTGCTGCAGTGGCGGGCAGTGGTGCGGCTGCCACCACTCTGACCAGTCCCACTGCAGGCAGCTCCCATGTGGAAGTCAAGAGGCCCCGCCGCCTCCGCATCTTCCAGGAAATGACATACGTTGGCGCAGCTGCATAAACAGCATGCAGACTGAACTGCCGCAACTGACCCATATGCTGAATTGCCATAACTGGCTTGATGATGAATGGTAAACCCTCGTCCTCTCGCGGATGTAGGCATAGATGAGACCAGCTCACCTCATGACAGCTTGTCTAATGAGGTAAGTGCCACACCTAGAGTTTCCCATCTCTTGGTTGACACAGTCAACTGTTGTTTGATCATTGTAGAGCCCAAGGGCATATAGTGATACCCATAGCTTTATTAGGTACTAGCTTTACTTGTAGCATGCAGACTCAATTACTGGTAAAATCTCTGTTTTTGCCATACTATAGTCAACTATGTTAGTTCCTACATTAGCATGCTCCCATATGTTTTATCAAGAAATTTAATTGATCTATTATTATTCATACGACTGGACTGGAAGTCTGTTTTGTTCGCTTGGTGTTGGAATTGTTCGTAGCGGGGCTGCTATTACCGCAGGACTTATCACACTTCTAGGCGGGAAATCTCGAGGCAGCCCAGGTCAGGGCAGGGGAGTTTGAAAGTGTCAGGGCGCGTCGAGCCAACCAATCCCAAGGCCACCTCCTTCCCCCTGCCCACCTGGTTCACTGATCCAATCCTCCTGTCCACCTCGCTCTCTTTCTTCCTCCCATCATTCTCCCCTTCATTGCTTCACTCCACTTCTCATGCAGTCCTAGAATACTGTGAACAATGGCAGAATCCGCTGATCGTTATCGTTAGTTAGTCAGGCCGTAGCTTCTTTGTTCCCGCTAGTCACTCCAGTCAGGTTAGCCCGCTATCTTCGTTCCCGTTCGGCAGGATGACGAGAACAGCAGCAAGTATGCAGGGAGCAAGCAGGAGAGTTGTAGACCCGCCAGAGGCACTTATACCGATTGTTTTGAATGAGTGTCAGGAGTCACTTGCGTCGCACCATAGGAACAGCTTGCTTCTCCTCCAGTGCGCTCGCCAACACCGAGATGATTTCACTCCTAATTTTCTGAATGTCATTCGACCGGCTCTGCTGAGCCAGAGGGCCGGCAGCCCTGGTGACACGGTGCTGCGGTTCTTCAAGACGTTCATGGGCGTGCTGATGGCGGAGGGGAGCGAGGACGCGCGGGACCTGATGGAGGAGATCGTGTGCCTCTTCTCGCAGTACAGCGAGGCGCGCAGCAAGGCCGTCCGGCTCAACGTCACCAAGGTGCTCTCGGAGGTACGCCGCCCGGTTCCCTTCCGCACCACATGCTCACACCGTCGCGCCTTGTGTGAGGTCCTCTTCTGAGCGTGTGGCTTTCTCGCAGGTGCTGAACTCGCTGCCGGGCAGCTTCAGTCTGACGGCGGACGCCATCGTGATCGTGCGCGAGTTCCTGCACTGCCGCATGGACGACCGCGTCGCCGCCATCCGCGCATGGGCCGCCAGGGCGCTCAAGCGAATGGTGACGTTCGAGGAGGACGGTGGGGTCAACGTGGACACGACGATCGAGCTGTTCCGCGAGAAGATGAAGACCGAGACCAGTGCTGTGAGCTCCGCTGTCACCTCCCAACGAAAAAATGTCGGGCACAATCCGGCTAATCGTTATCTATCCGACGCAACTGATGGTGATGTGTTGGTGCGGTGCAGGAGGTGCGCGAGGCGATGGTGTGGTCGTCCCCCGAGTCCACCTGCACCATTCCCGACATCCTCGATCGCACGGCGGACGTCAGCCAGCGGGTCAGAGCCGCCGCTTACAGGTCCTTCGCGGAGCGGTTCTTCCCCCTCGAGAGCTTCAGGTGCGTTGGTGCTATCGAGTCTGTTCGACCGCTGTAGCTGTCCGTGCCATGAAGCTAACCCCTTCCCCCCCCTGCGACTTGGCTCGTGTGTCGCAGCATCCGGCAGCGCGTGCAGCTGCTGTCGCAGGGCCTCAGCGACCGATCGTCGGTGGTGCGCGAGGCGTGCGTGCAGCTGGTGTGCCGCGCGTGGCTGACGCGCGACTGCGAGGGCGACCTGGTGCGGCTGCTGCGCCACGTGGACGTGGAGAGCCACGAGGTGGTGGCGGAGAGCGCGGTGAATGCGGTGCTGCAGGCGCACAGCGCGGGGTGGGGAGAGATGGAGCTCGTCGTGCCTGAGGGGGGCCTGCGTAGCGCGGCCAGGAAGACGTGCAGCCCGGGGAAAGGTACGTCGTTATGTCTCATTTCGAGTCGCTCCACCTGCTGCAGGTCGACGCAAACTAGTGTTTAGAATGGTGTGGAGATGACTCCAGCTCAGCCCTGACGCGTTCCCTGCCATCATCGTGCGTGCAGGCAACTCGGAGGCGGCGACAGCACCGGGGCTGTTGGCGCCCGAAGAGGCGCTCTTCTGGCGCATGCTGTGCCTGCACCTCGCCGAGCAGGCCGATGTGAGTCCGCCATTACTGCTGCGCCACCGTGCCATGAAACTGCCCTGGCAGAGGAGATCCATAGCACCTTGGACACAGACAAGCGATGTGAGACTCACCTTGTGGTTTGCCACACCTTTCAGGAAAGTGGGTCGAATGCAGCGGTGTCAGCAGGCGCGGCCGCAGTGGTGGCGGCGGAGGCGGCGAGCGACCTGAACGCGCAGCTGGAGGCGCTGCTGCCGTCCACGGCGCACGACTACCTGGCGCTGCTGGAGGCGCACATGCAAGCAGGTGCGAGCCCAAGCTCTCAAAGGAACGTGGTGCACGAGACTAAGCTGTCAGCACACTAACTCGAGTGTGTCGCTGCGTGCAGGGTGCGAGGGTCGGTTCGCAGCGCGGCAGCTGATGCGGCTGGCGGGCGTGCTGGACTTCACCGACGCCACCATCCGCGCGCACGCCGCCGCGCTGCTGCACCGCTGCCTCGTCGGCACCCCCCACGCGCAGGCAGAGGGGGAGGCAGGAGGGAGCGGCGAGGGGGAGGGCGCGTGGGAGGAGGGCCTGACGGACGGCAGGTGGGGCGAGGCCGTGCTGGGGCTGGCGCAGCGAGTGCACGCCTCGGACGCTGACGTGCTCGCTGCTCTCGTTGACGCGCTGGCTGACGTCAGCAAGCCATTGTTGGCCGGAGTGACGGGCGTGGCGGCGAGCGGCGAGGGCGGCAGCAGCAGCAGTGGCGTGAGCGAGGAGCAATGGCTGCGGTGCGTGGCGGCGACGCGCATGGTGCTGCGGCAGTGCTGCAAGGCGCCAGGGGGGGCGGCGTTCAGGGCGTGGCGGAACCTGCGCGTGGAGCCGCAGGAGGCGCTCAACTGCATCCTCGTCCCCGCGGTACGCGCCTCTCTCCCCTGTCATGGTACACGTGCTCTTGAGGGGCTTGTCGTCTCCGTTCCTGCACTGAGCCCATGCATGCGTGCCTCCAGACTCCTCAGCTCAACCGCTGCCCTGTGTGTGTGATGGCAGGCGTCTCACCCCTCGCCTCTGGTGCGGCGGGAGGCCATCGCCGGGCTGCACGTGTTCGCCATGCTGCACGCGCCCTCCGCGCGCCCCCACGTGCCGCTGCTGCACGCGGCTGCGCGCGACGCCGCGCACCCCGCGGTGCAGATGGCGGCGGTGAGGGCGCTGCTGGACCTGCTGCTCTGGCACCAACCCGCTGCGCTGCTGCCGGACGTCAGCGCGCCCGCTCTCAGCCACGACGGCGACGGGAGTGCCGTGAGCGGATGCGGTGTAGGAAGGGCGTCAGGCGGAGGAGGAGCGGCGGTGGCGGAGAGCAGCCTTGACGTGCTGGTGGGGCTGGTGCCGCTGGCGGGCGGGCAGGTGGACATAGAGGCCGTGCGGGACGGCGTGGAGGACGCCGAGAGGCAGGCGCAGGAGGAGGAGGAGAAGGAGGGCGTGGTGGGCGTGGTGTGCGAGGGGTTGTGCAAGCTGCTGCTGGCGGACGCGAGCAGAGGGGGGATGAGGGGCGCGGAGGGGAGAGACGAGGGCAGGGTGGAGCGGCTGCTGCAGCTGCTGGTGGCGGTGTACCTGTGCCCGGGCGCGGCCGAAGACGAACTGCCAAGGTGGGTGCCATTTTGCCAGGGAGCGTATTTCTCTCTTGTCTGCTCCACGATGTGCATTCCTCTTAAACTGCCCTTCCCTCATTGTCTCCTCCCCCTCCCCCCCTTTTTTTCCGCCCCCGCCCTTCCCACGTCAGGACGCGCCAAATGCTGGCGGAGTTCTTCAACCGCGTGGCCGTGCTGCCCGCCTGCAAGGTACGCCGCACATCCGTGCCACGACCACCACCTCGCACTGCCTCTGCCGCTCCACCCTGCAATCACAGTTGTACCATAAGCCCTACGCCATCCCCCCTCAACCTCACCCCCCGCCCCCCTACCCCCTCCGCATCCCAGGTGGCGGCGTCCCGTCTGCTGCTGCCCATGCTGCGGCAGCTGTGGCCGCGCAAGGCCACAGCGGCGGCCCGCCAGCCCGCAGTGCGCGCCTCGCAGCTGCTGCTGTCCATCATGCTCGCGCACGGCGCGCACGGGGTGGTGCCGCCCACACACACTGCCGCAGGCGACGCAGAGAGAGCAGAGGAAGGAGAGGGGGAGGGCGAGGGGGCAGCAGCTGGTAGTGATGGCGACGGTGAGGGCGAGAGGGGTGGTGGGGCGGGTGAGAGCAGCAGCAGCGTGCAGCAGCCATCGGTGGGCTTCGAGTCCCTGGCCCTCGACCTGGCTGCTGAGGTACGTTCCCAGCTGCTTCCATCCAACTGTAACTCATGCAACGCCATTCGTTTCTCGTCCCACAATCAGCCCCTGCTTTTCCAAGATTTGAACCCCACATGCTACGTGGCCCCCCTCACGTCACCCCTCATGCTGCACGCTGCGCCCTCATCATCCCCACTCCACTTGTCCTTCCCGAACCCCCCCTTTCCCGACCAGGTGCTGTCATCCCCACTGGCAACGGCCGGCAGCGCCACAGCGAAGGCGTACAGCGCGCATCTGGTGCAGCTGCTGGTGGAGGTGCCGCTCAGAGCCGCCCAGCAGGACGACATCAAGTGCCTGCGCTCGCTGCTCCCCATGTACGCTCGCTTTGCTCTCCGTGCACGCCCTCTCTCTCACTCCGACTGCATCCTTGAGCTAGGTTGATGCTTCCCCAATGCGGTCCATCTGACTCATGCAGATTCCGCACTCTTCTAGTGCGCCCATTCCCTTGCTGCTGCTCTCATCACCGCATCCCTCCTGAAGCAGCCACCCAACCCCTCCCCTCTCTGCCCCCATTACCCTCCCCTCCCACCCCACGTGCCCCGCTGCCCCAGGTTGGAGGAGGCGGTGGCGGGGCAGCGTGCGGCGGAGCGGCAGGTGGAGCGCATGGCGGCGCGGCTGAGGGGTGTGGACGCCACGCCGGACGAGGAGCTGCCGTTGGACCGCCTCGAGCTCCTGCTGCAGCGAGGTGAGGAGAAGGGGGGGTTGGGGGGAGGAGAGGTGGTGGGACAGGGGGGGAAGGGAATCTGGAAGCATTTGGGGGAGTGTTTAGGAGGTATGGGTGGAGACATAGACTATGGGGGGGGGGGGGGCTTTCGTTAGGGTGATGGGTGGTGATGGGGGGTTGCACCAGCTTTAGCAACCATTGTGTGACTCATACGTGCTTGCTCTGCTGTGTTGACCTGCTGGCAGTTGATGACGACGCGGCAAGCGGGTCAGAGGCAGCAGGGAGCGATGTGTCTGGCGTTGTGGCGGGATCTCCTGCTGGCAGGCGGCGGAGAGGCAAGCAGCCAGGTATGCTGCTGTGCACCACGCTTGTACACTGCTTCCCGCCAAATCTGTGCGATGTTGGGCACTGCAAGACTTGTTGCACGGATAGAATCAAACCAGCACGTCACTCTCTTAGCTGTTCTCTCCCTCCCCCCGTTGGATCCCATCCCTGCCTGCACAGCGTCAGCCCGCCGCACCTCCCCCTCCTGTGACCCCGAGCCCGCCACACCCGCCCAGCGCCCACAGCGGCCATCCCGGCAGTCCAAGGAGCGGGCCAACAGCCTCCTGAAGCAGCAGCTGGGGGGGGACGGCACCAGCAGCGCAGGCAAGCGGGTGGTAGAGGAGGCAGCAGCTGGTGCAGGGGAGAGCGCGGGAGTGGGTGCAGAGGAGGGTGGGGAGCACATAGGCAGTGAGGGGCCGAACAGGTCTGCATATGTGGCACCTGAGGCGCACAGCAGTGGGGATGAGGGGGGAAGTGAGAGTGGGAGTGAGGATTATGGGAGTGAGAGTGAGAGCGAGGAGGAGTACCTGGCGTCATCCAGCAGGAGGGGGGGGGGCAGGCGGGCCTCAGCACAGAGGCGTGGATCGCAACGGGTGTCGTCGGTGCTGGAAGCTGTGAGGAGGCGTAGGAGCGGCAGCAGCAGCAGCAGCGCGTCGCCCATCCCCATTTCCATCTCCACGGATGACGATGACAGCCAGGACGTGGTGCAGGTGGTGCAGGTGGCGCACAGCAGGCCCGTGCGCATGCATGTGGCGCCCAAGGAGGAGGCGGAGGTGATCTCCGTGGATCAGAGCACGGCCATGGCGGCAGGGGTGCAGGCTGACAGCCCCAGTGTGGGCCCAGCAGCACAGCGCAAGAGCGTGTCCCCCGCTGCGTCAGCTGGCAGCGTTGGTGCCTCCCCTGCTCCATCAGCTGCTAGTGGTGGCGCCTCCCCCGCGCCATCAGCTGGCAGCAGTGGCGCCTCCCCTGCTGCATCAGTGGGCAGTGAGAGCACGTCCTTCGCATCCGCGCTGAGTGACGACCTGGTGCAGCCCTCGCCCTCCCCCCTCCCTGCTGCCATGCTGCCCGCCCGCACTGCTGCCGGGCCAAGGAGGCGATTTGTGCTGGATGAGAGTGAGAGTGAGGGTGAGGGTGAGGGCGAGGGCTGGGGTGAGAGTGGGAGTGGGAGTGATGAGGACAGTGGCAGCAGCGCAAAGGGCAAAGCAGCAGGGAGAGGGGGGGCGGGGGAGCAGAGGGCAGGTGAGAATGAGGGTGTGGGGGGGAAGGCCGGCAAGGGTGGTACTGCCACAGCGGCAGCAGGGAGGCGGCAGCCTCTGGCGCGCCTTACTGGGCAGTGATGGGCGGCGGCAGCAGCAATGCCTGTGGAATGCTGCGCAGGTCACTCTCCCACCACACATCCACCACCCCTGGACCGCCTCTCACAGCGCTGCATCTTCTCCACTGTGCTCACGGATTGGACCTCTCTGTAATCCTTACCTCCCTACTGCTTAGAGTGATCTGGTACATAGTCGCTACAACGTTACAAGCAAAACACCTTGACATCTAGATAATGCTCGTGATTGTTTCTCGTTAGAGGTGCAGCTATAGCCAGGTATGGTTCTGACTCTGATAGCTCATGCAAGTATTGCCATGTATTGCCATGCCACGCTCAAGTGTACTTCCAGATACCCGGAGCGTGATGCTGCCATGCCATGCTCTGACACAAGGAAACCTGTGCCTAGGAACCCTCGCTGGATAAACACACGACGTCAAAATTGATGGCAACAGGCGTGCCACCACGTAGCTTATCAGCATATCACGTCCACCACACCAGCCCATCACAGCACAGCACCATCCCCATCTACGTGCCGGCCATGCCTTCCCCCTTCCTCCATCCCTCCATCCCCCCCATCCCCCCCATTCCCCCATCCCCCCATCCCTCCAACCCCCCATCCCTCCATCCCCCCATCCCTCCATCCCCCCATCCCTCCATCCCCCCATCCCTCCATCCCCCCATCCCTCCATCCCCCCATCCCTCCATCCCCCCATCCCTCCATCCCCCCATCCCTCCATCCCCCCATCCCTCCATCCCCCCATCCCTCCTATCACCGCACGCGGCCACAGCGGTCGCACGGGTCCTTGCTGCCCGCCCGCTTGTGGGCACCGCTGGCAGCAGCCTGCGCCACGAGGCGCGGCATGTCCTCCCCCAGCACCGCCTGCAGCGCTGCCGCCGCCTGGGACAGGTCCTCCTCCCTGCCATGCAGACACAGGGGGGGGAGGGGGGAAAGGAAGGGGCAGAACATGGGGCTAGATGAGGAAGGGCGGGCTGAGAGCAGAGGGAATGCAGGAGAACAAGGAATGGAGAGCGCAGGGGTGAGGGGGTGAGGGGGTGAGGGGGTGAGGGGCTGCAGGGGTGAGGGCGGGGAGGCGCGCACTGGATGGTGAGGGGCGGCGCGAGGCGGATGATGGTGTTGTGTGTGGGCTTGGCCAGCACGCCCCTCTCCTTCATCGCCACACACACGTCCAGCGCCGTCACGCCCCCGGGCAGGCCCCCTTCCGCCATCTGCACGGCCACCAGCAGCCCGCGCCCCCGCACCTCGTGGATCATCTGGGGGAACGCTGCCTGCACGCCCCGCAGCTGCTCCTGCAGCTGCTGCCCCAGCCGCTCAGCCCTGGGGGGGGAGAGGGGGAGGGGGTTGGGTGGGTGAAAATTGGGGTGAGAATGAGGCGGCATGGGCGACTTTGGGGAAGGCGACGAGACGAGAGGGCGGGGAGAAGTTGCATGATGACGTCATGTGATGGCACAGGCAAGGGCAGTGAGGCATGTGGGAGGAGATTCCGTCAAGGCACAGGATGTTCTTCTCCCCTTCCCGCTCAACCTCACTGCACCTTCTCTCTCCCCCATTACTCTGCACGAGCTGCCCATCCAACCACCCCCCCATCCCTCCGCCCCCCACCTGTCCGCCAGCCCGCCCTCATGAATGGCCTCCAGCGCCGCCAGCGCCACTGCTGACGCCAAGGGGTTGCCGCCAAAGGTGCTGAGAGAAGGGAGGGGGGGGGGGGAGAAGAACGGGGGGAAGGGGGGGGTGGATAGATGTGCTTTGAGGCGCTTGGAGGCAGAACGGCGGTGGGGGGCAGTGGAGAGAAGGGCACGGAGGGCAATGAGGTGTGGAAGGTCAAACATGGGCGCACATGGACTGAGAGGGCTTTTGAGGCGCCTCATGGGCACGCATGCATCATTCAATGACATGCGAGCATCACAGCAAGCTGCACACCCTGCACCAGCCGTCACGTCTCATTGCCCAGCCATCACGCCTCATCCCATTCCCCAGCCCCCACTGGTGGCCCCTCTCCCCAGCGCACCTGCCGTGCTCGCCTGGTCGGATGCACCCCATGACATGGTCGTCCGCCAGCACTGCGCTCACTGGCACCACGCCCCCGCCCAGCGCCTTGCCCAGGATCTGATGAGGGGGAGGGCGGCAGGGGGAAGACATGGGCGACGCGCATTGAGGGGCGCGGAAGAGAGTGTAGGCATGGGCAATCCAGCACAGCAGAAGCAAGGACACAAGCACCACGGCACCACCCACCAGCACGTCGGGGCGCACGCCCTCATGGTCGCAGGCGAGCATCCTGCCGGTGCGGGCGAGCCCCGTCTGGATCTCGTCCGCCACCAGCAGCACATTGTGCGCCGAGCACAGCTCCCTCGCCGCCCGCAGGTACCCTTCGGGCGGCACCACCACGCCCGCCTCGCCCTGAATTGGCTCCACTATGAACGCCGCCACGCGGGGGCCGTGCTCTGGCGGGAGAGGAGGGAGGAGTGGGGGAAGGGGGGGTAGGCAGGGGCGTTGCAGGGTGGGGCAGCGCCATGGCGGAGCGCCATGGCGGAGCGGCATGGTGATGAGACGATGTGGATGGCTTGTGAACACGCGTCAGTCGCAGGGGCATCCTCCATGCTTCCACACGCCCCAACCTCCAGCCCCCTGTCCCCAAGAACTGGACTCCCCTCTCACCGTCCAGCAGGCGCTTCAAGCCCGCCACGTCCCCGAAGTCGACCTTGAGCATGCCCGGCAGCAGCGGGCCGAAGCCCCTGGTGGCGTCGTTGTCGCACGACATGCTGATGGCTGCTAGGGTGCGCCCGTGGAAGCACCCGCAGCACGAGATGATGAGCGCCTGGAGGGGGGGCGGGCGAGGGGTGGATGTGGGTGGAGCGGCATGGCAGGGGACGGGGCATGGCACGCATTGCATGCTGTGCCGGCCGTACATCCGCCACGCCCCCCTCATCCTCCCAACACCCCGCACGCCACAACGGCCCCCATTCCTCTCACACGCCACCTCTCCCCCCCCCTCCCCCCCCCGCACCTGGTCGGCGGGCACGCCCTTCTTCTCGTAGGCCCACTTGCGCGCGAGTTTGAGCGCGGTCTCGACGCCCTCGGCGCCGGTGTTCATGGGCAGCACCTTGTCGTACCCCAGCAGCTGCGTCACGCGCCGCGCGAACAGCGGGAAGCGGTCGTTGTGGAAGGCGCGTGACGACAGCGTGCAGCGCGCCGCCTGCTGCTGCAACGCCGCCAGGATGTGCGCGTTGCCGTGGCCCTGCGCGGAGGGGGAGGGGAGGGGGGGGGGAGTGGGAGTGATGAGGCATGGGCCGAGATGCCATTCGAACGCTACTGATGCCCTCCCGTGCGCCGCACTCGCCGCACCATTCCCATGCCCGCCCGTCCAATGACGAGTTTCCCGCCCTGCCCTCGGCGCCTGCCCACCTCTCCCCTCCTCCCCGCACCCCCTCCCCCCGCACCTGGTTGACGGCGGAGTAGGCGGAGAGGAAGTCGAGGTACTGCCGCCCCTCGGGGTCCGTGATGCGCGCGCCGTGCGCCTCCGCGAAAACCACGGGCAGCGGATGGTAGCTGGGGGAGGGGGGAGGGGGGGAGGCGGGCGAGGATGTTTGGAGGACGGGCGGAAGGGAGATGAGGAGGACGGAGGTGAGGAGAAGAGAGGTTGGAGGCGGAGAGCAATCCCTAACTCGTGCGGCGCACAATCTAGACTGCATTCCCCTGCTGCACGGCATTCCCCTGCAGCTGCCACCTCCTCAACAACGCCGTCGCTCGCTCGTCGCTCACTTGTGCGCGCTGCTCTTCTCCTCCATCGCAATCAACTCGCTCGACGTCGCATGGCCCTCCGCCGTCGCAGCGCCGCCAGCGACGCTCGAAAGCTGTCGCGTGGCAGAGCCAGCGCCGCCAAGGGGGGAAGCCTCCGCCAGCCACGGTGCTGCGCGGGAGACAACGCGCCGCCCAAGCCTTGCCATCGGTGCCGCCATCTCGAAAATAGAAAAACGGCTAAGTTCGGCGATTAACGACGAACGACTCGTGTGGCGGCTGGCGGATCACGTGGAGGCCACGTGGGCGAGCGTGAATGGAAAAGAAAGCACGTGGAGGAATGGGGGGCGGTGGGAGGGAGAAATAGGCGGGGAGGGGAGCAAAAAGAATCAGCCAGGCAATTCACGTACGAAGGGAGCGACTTTGCGAATTTCACAGGGTCGTGTGGCGATGTTCGTCAATGACTGACACGGAATGACGAACTTCGCAGAAGCTGAGGCGAAACGATCGTCTGAAGAGATGGAGTGAATGCGGTAGAAGCCGTGTGAAGACCACTTATAATGACTAAGTTATGATACCATATCACTACAAATTACGATAAGCCTACCCTACCTCATCTCATGTTTGGCCATTCGCAATTGCATCACAAGCCAATGCCTCTACAAACGGCGTCCTAAGATGGCCATTCGAGGCTGCCACTCGACACGCCATCACGTCAAAGGGCCCACCGCTCCTGAAATGTAAGAGAAAGCAATAGGTTCGTGTTATGGAAGGGACACATGGATTGCAGAATTGAGTTGATACCAGGACTTGCGCTTGGGTTGGGTTTCACGTTGCACATCACTGATAACGAAATGCCAAGGCAGAAGCAGCAGCAGCAGCAGCAGCAGCAGCAGCAGCAGGCACTCACGGGTCGAAGCAGAGGCCGCCGGCCTCCTCCAAAATTAGAGACCCCGCTGCAACGTCCCTGGAGAGTACAACACGGGGGCATGGGAGGGGATGAGTAGGACAGTTTGAATTGCTGGCAAAGACGACAGAGCACAGAGGCGCCAGCTGATGGCAAATGCCTGTTAGTCCTGCAGTCAACCACCCGCCACTGTGTATGGCCCAAATGAAACATGCCCTCCCCTTCAAGGCAGCCTTCACAAGACCCACCGCTACAGCAGCCAAACCTTCCACACCCCACCCACCCGCACCTCTCTGCCACCCCCCAGAGCACCCCCCACCCACCAGGGCCCTCCGAATCCGATCTCATAGAAGAGGTCGAGGCGGCCACATGCCACGCCCACCAGGTTCAGCGCACACGACCCGGACATGCGCAAGGAGCGCACCTGACCGCATGGGGGTGGGGGGAGAGGAGGTAAGGGGAGAGGGGGATACATAAGTGGAGGCAAAGTGGAGTGCAGTGGACACACAGAGGTGAGCATGGAGAGAGAGGGGAGAGAGGATGGTGGGAGGGAGAAGGGGAATGGCGGACTGGGGGAGGGTGGCATGGGGGCGTGCCTTGAAGAGCAGGTGGGCGATGCGCGCCGTGATGCCGCCCACCGTGGCAGAGTCCCTCTTGGTGCCGATCTGATGCCGCGTGGCAGGGGGGGCAGGGAGGAGGAATGAGGAGGGCACGATAGGCAACAGTGGAGGGCATGCAGACGAGCGGTTGAGCGCGTGTGGATATTCATGGGTGCATGTGAGCCAAGTAGCATGGGTACATGGGTGCATGTGAGCCAAGTAGCATGGGTACATGGGTGCATGTGTGCATGTGTGCGTGGGTGGATGTGAGCATGTGTGCATGGGTGCACGTGAGCATGGGTGCATGGGTGCATGCGTGCATGTGTGCATGGGTGCATGGGTGCATGGTTGCATGGGTGCATGGGTGCATGGGTGCATGGGTGCATGGGTGCATGGTTGCATGGGTGCATGGGTGCATGGGTGCATGGGTGCATGTGTGCATGTGTGCCTGGGTGCATGGGTGCATGGGTGCATGGGTGCATGGGTGCATGTGAGCATGTGTGCATGGGTGCATGCGTGCATCTGCGCATGTGTGCATGTGTGCATGGGCGCATGTGAGCATGTGTGCATGGGTGCATGGGTGCATGTGAGCATGTGTGCATGTGTGCATGTGAGCATGTGTGCATGGGTGCATGTGAGCATGTGTGCATGTGTGCATGTGTGCATGTGTGCATGTGAGCATGTTTGCATGGGTGCATGTGTGCATGTGTGCATGTGGGGTCCATGGGTCCATGGGTGCATGGGTGCATGGGTGCATGGGTGCATGGGTGCATGTGTGCATGTGTGCATGTGTGCATGTGTGCATGGGTGCATGTGCGCATGTGTGCATGTGTGCATGGGCGGATGTGAGCATGTGTGCATGGATGCATGGGTGCATGTGAGCATGTGAGCATGGGTGCATGTGAGCATGTGAGCATGTGAGCATGGGTGCATGTGAGCATGTGAGCATGTGAGCATGGGAGACAGGGAGACAGGGTTCATGGCAGGGCTGACCTCAGTGGCGAGCAGCGCCGATCCGATGTCCGCTTGGGAGGATGCTGCCAGGGGTGGCAGCAGGGCGAATAGGAGCAGCGGCACATGCAGGGGCAACAGGGGGGGATGGAGGCAACATGCAGGGGGGGATGGAGGCAACAGGGGAAGGAATGGGGACCGGCAGGGGTGAGAGGGGAAGGAATGAGGACCGGCAGGGGTGAGAGGGGAAGGAATGAGGACCGGCAGGGGTGAGAGGGGAAGGAATGAGGACCGGCAGGGGTGAGAGGGGAAGGAATGAGGACCGGCAGGGGTGAGAGGGGAAGGAATGAGGACCGGCAGGGGTGAGAGGGGAAGGAATGAGGACCGGCAGGGGTGAGAGGGGAAGGAATGAGGACCGGCAGGGGTGAGAGGGGAAGGAATGAGGACCGGCAGGGGTGAGAGGGGAAGGAATGAGGACCGGCAGGGGTGAGAGGGGAAGGAATGAGGACCGGCAGGGGTGAGAGGGGAAGGAATGAGGACCGGCAGGGGTGAGAGGGGAAGGAATGAGGACCGGCAGGGGTGAGAGGGGAAGGAATGAGGACCGGCAGGGGTGAGAGGGGAAGGAATGAGGACCGGCAGGGGTGAGAGGGGAAGGAATGAGGACCGGCAGGGGTGAGAGGGGAAGGAATGAGGACCGGCAGGGGTGAGAGGGGAAGGAATGAGGACCGGCAGGGGTGAGAGGGGAAGGAATGAGGACCGGCAGGGGTGAGAGGGGAAGGAATGAGGACCGGCAGGGGTGAGAGGGGAAGGAATGAGGACCGGCAGGGGTGAGAGGGGAAGGAATGAGGACCGGCAGGGGTGAGAGGGGAAGGAATGAGGACCGGCAGGGGTGAGAGGGGAAGGAATGAGGACCGGCAGGGGTGAGAGGGGAAGGAATGAGGACCGGCAGGGGTGAGAGGGGAAGGAATGAGGACCGGCAGGGGTGAGAGGGGAAGGAATGAGGACCGGCAGGGGTGAGAGGGGAAGGAATGAGGACCGGCAGGGGTGAGAGGGGAAGGAATGAGGACCGGCAGGGGTGAGAGGGGAAGGAATGAGGACCGGCAGGGGTGAGAGGGGAAGGAATGAGGACCGGCAGGGGTGAGAGGGGAAGGAATGAGGACCGGCAGGGGTGAGAGGGGAAGGAATGAGGACCGGCAGGGGTGAGAGGAGAAGGAACAGCACAAGGGAATAGAGGGAAGTGGGAGACGAATGTGGGGAAGGAGAGGATGGAGGATAGACGACGCATGACGTGGCAGTTTGGGTGCAAGAAGTTTAGTGGGCAAGAAGGTAGGAGAGGTGAACGAATGAGCTGCATGAAGAAGAGTGGGCAATGGCAGCATGGCGTGCCCACCACGAATGGGCTGGTCGTTGAGCATGGCGCCATGGCCTCTCATGGCCGTGAACATCTGCGCATGGGACAGGGGGTGCGGGGCGGGGCATGGGATGGGGCAAGGGCCACGGGAAATAAAGCATGGGAATGGGTGGGGTTGGAGATGAGCAGAGAAAGATGGGCGGAGGGATGAGTGCGGGAATTGGGGAGCACATGTCCTTGGCAGAGCAATGGTGGTGAGGGCAGAGCAATGGTGGTGAGGGCAGAGCAATGGTGGTGAGGGCAGAGCAATGGTGGTGAGGGCAGAGCAATGGTGGTGAGGGCAGAGCAATGGTGGTGAGGGCAGAGCAATGGTGGTGAGGGCAGAGCAATGGTGGTGAGGGCAGAGCAATGGTGGTGAGGGCAGAGCAATGGTGGTGAGGGCAGAGCAATGGTGGTGAGGGCAGAGCAATGGTGGTGAGGGCAGAGCAATGGTGGTGAGGGCAGAGCAATGGTGGTGAGGGCAGAGCAATGGTGGTGAGGGCAGAGCAATGGTGGTGAGGGCAGAGCAATGGTGGTGAGGGCAGAGCAATGGTGGTGAGGGCAGAGCAATGGTGGTGAGGGCAGAGCAATGGTGGTGAGGGCAGAGCAATGGTGGTGAGGGCAGAGCAATGGTGGTGAGGGCAGAGCAATGGTGGTGGGGGCAGAGCAATGGTGGTGAGGGCAGAGCAATGGTGGTGAGGGCAGAGCAATGGTGGTGAGGGCAGAGCAATGGTGGTGAGGGCAGAGCAATGGTGGTGAGGGCAGAGCAGTGGTGGTGAGGGCAGAGCAATGGTGGTGAGGGCAGAGCAATGGTGGTGAGGGCAGATCAATGGTGGTGAGGGCAGAGCAATGGTGGTGAGGGCAGAGCAATGGTGGTGAGGGCAGAGCAATGGTGGTGAGGGCAGAGCAATGGTGGTGAGGGCAGAGCAGTGGTGGTGAGGGCAGAGCAATGGTGGTGAGGGCAGAGCAATGGTGGTGAGGGCAGAGCAATGGTGGTGAGGGCAGAGCAATGGTGGTGAGGGCAGAGCAATGGTGGTGAGGGCAGAGCAATGGTGGTGAGGGCAGAGCAATGGTGGTGAGGGCAGAGCAATGGTGGTGAGGGCAGAGCAATGGTGGTGAGGGCAGAGCAATGGTGGTGAGGGCAGAGCAATGGTGGTGAGGGCAGAGCAGTGGTGAGGGCAGAGCAGTGGTGAGGGCAGAGCAGTGGTGAAGGCAGAGCAGTGGTGAGGGCAGGTAAGGGGATGCGGGTGATAGGCGTGGTTAAGAGGCGCATGGGCGTGGTTGGTGGTTAGCACGGACGTGCCTCGTTGAGGATGGGGTTGAACACCACCCCCACCACCACGCTCTTGCTGACGGCCAGCCCGATGGACACACACACGAACGGGTACCTGCTCACACCGGCCAGGCAGGCAGCGCCACATGGACAGGTGAGTGCAATCTTAAAGGCGGGCCATGCACATGGAGGGAGGGCTGTTTACCCGGCACGTTGCAAGCAGCCGGTCGGCACAATGCAAGCAGCTGGACGGATGCCACTGTGAAAGCAAGCAATCCGCTTCCCACCCTACCCGCTCGGGTCCAGCCCCACCCACAGTGCCCAATCCCCACCCGCACAAGTGCATGTAGCCCCACCCGCACAAGTGCATGTAGCCCCACCCGCACAAGTGCATGCAGCCCCACCCGCACAAGTGCATGCAGCGCCACCCGCACAAGTGCATGCAGCGCCACCCGCACAAGTGCATGCAGCGCCACCCGCACAAGTGCATGCAGCGCCACCCGCACAAGTGCATGCAGCGCCACCCGCACAAGTGCATGCAGCGCCACCCACCGGTGCACGAAGTTGGTGGTGCCGTCCAGGGGGTCCACCATCCACGTGGGGTCGTCCGTCAGCCCCGCCGTGCCCCCCACCGCCGACGCCTCCTCGCCGATGAACTGCCATAGTGGCATGGCAAGCAGCAGAGAGGGAGGGAAAAGGGCCAGGCGGCAGAGGGACATGCTGACAAAGGAGATGTCAGCATGCCCCTTCCCATGCCGTGCTACCAAGCAGCTGCGCCACTCAGAAACCGTCTATCCCCAAATCCGACCCAAGCTTGCCTTGTGGGAGGGGAAAGCCGCTGAGATGTGCTGCAGGATGAGTGCCTCGCATTGCTTGTCCGTTTCCGTGACCAGGTCGACCTAGTGGCGTCCAGTTGGGATTGTTGAGAGGAGGAGAGATGGAGAGAGGGGGAGAGATGGAGAGAGGGGGAGAGATGGAGAGAGGAGGAGGAGCGCTTGAGAGAGGAAGAGTGGGAGAGGGAGCCGAGGGGGAGGTTTAGAAGAAAGACACTTCATGTCTGCATGCCTTGATCACCTCATGTTGCCACATATGGCCCCACCCTCCCCCCGGCCTCACCTTAACCTTGCGCTGCGCTGCTCACCTTGCCCTTGTGCTGCACGTCCTTTGGCGCGTGGAAGCTGCTGCGAATCACCTGGTGACACGTATGCACGCATGGCCGATGGGCAATAGGGTGCATGGAGGAATAGAAGGGAGGCATGGACGGGCGGAGCAGACGGGACAGGACAGGAGTGTTTTGAGAGCGAAATCGCAAGAGATGCTTCTGTGGCTGACACGACGAACCAGTGGCGGGCAAGGGCGTGTGAGAGGCAGAGAGAGAGAGATTGGGATGTGCCATGCGAGTGGGGGCATTAGGATGTGTTGCGTGTTACGTGGCGCGTGCATCAGTGTGACGACGCGCCATCATGTGCTGTCGTGCACGCGGAATGCAATCCACGCGCGCGGCACTGCACGAGCGATCCCAGCCGTGCAAGGCGGCGCATCGCACGCACCTCTCCCGCCTGGCGAGCAGCCGCCACCGCCACCTGCAGGTACTCCCGAAGCTCCCGCTCTGCGCGCGCGGAATGGCCACGGCACGGCACGACGCGTGGGAATGCACACAAGCGCCGGCAGTCGGCGAGCCAGTGGTCAACACGAGCAGCACAGGGAGCAGACGGCAAGTCACGTGGATAGGGGGCGGTTAGACGCACAGATCGCAGAGCAAAGCGGGCACGGGCGACTGGAGTCACGGCAGGCAGGAGTCACGGCGTCACAAAAATGTGGATCTCTCCTATATTGTAGGTATAGTTGTTCGTATAGCAAGGCTACTCCGTAGCAGACGTACCTATGCCGTACCTACTGTATACCTACTCCGTATTTCTGATCCTGGTATTTTGGAGCATGGCTAAGCTGCAGGGAGGGAGACAATGCGGCGACGGGCGACTCACCAGCGACAACGACAGGCGTCGCCATGAGAGTCGCGTGGTGGAGCCGGCGACAGTGAGACGCGAGAATCGAGGAGCCGGCGATAGCGGGCTAGAGGAGCGGCGGGCGGAGTACAAGCAGATGGGCGTGGCGTGGGTGGCGGAGTGCGGCGACTGGGTGGTCAAAGATCTGCGCGTAACGGATCGCTGCATTGGGTGGACGCTGGGCGCAGATCGGTGCTGCTTCTCGAGGTTTGACTGGATCATCGCCATGGAGCTACTCTGGCGGGAAACTGGGGAGGCGAGTGATTGTGTCAGAGCTCTCAGATGATATAACTACAGCACTAGCTCCTGCGTCTTCCACACATGTATGCTTAGGCCGAAATATCAATAACAAATGCTTATTCTTATAAACGAACACACTTTCGCAGAGTGAATGCACCCTAATTTGTAGATTCTTAGCTTGCAGCGTTCAGCTGCGGTCAGTAGCCATCGGGGTGGAGGCGGCGCCAGCGCCACGCCATGGAGAGGGACTCCCTGAGGTCCACGTACTTGGCCTTCCACCCTAGCTCGCGGTAGATCTTGGACGGGTCGCTGAACACCTCCGCGTAGTCCCCCGGCCGCCGGCTCTTCTGCTCGATCACCTTGATGGGCGCCCCCGTGACGTTCAGACACGCGTTCACAAACTCACGCACCGAGTAGCCTGGCGTGCAATGGCGTGCAAGGGCGTCAAATGGAGGGAGAGTTGGAGGAATGAGCACAACAGTTTTGCCCAACAGCCAAGACAGGTATGAAGGGCCTTGTGCAGCAAAAAACAGGGAGTGGCGCCAGTTTAATTCAAGCAGCATTTGTGCGTATGGCAAGAGCACCTTTGCCGGTGCCGACGTTGTAGATGTTGACGGTGCCGGGCGTGAGGTGGTTCATGGCCACCACGTGCGCGTTCACGAGGTCCGTGACGTGGATGTAGTCGCGGATGCATGTGCCGTCCGCCGTGGGGTAGTCCGTGCCCATCACCTGCCCGCACGCAGCACCGTGTGGGAGGGGAGGGGATGCGCTGAGTGCAAGCAAGAGCGTCAGTCTGTGCGCCACAGTGAAGACCCCTCACAGAGCACACAGCAGCCATGGATGCATCTCAAGTCAACCGCACACATCTTCTTGCCCATGGCAGCCCACCTTGAGCCCCTTATCTTGCCCATGGAAGCCCACCTTGAGCTCCTCTATCTTGCCCATGGCAGCCCACCTTGAGCCTCTCTATCTTGCCCATGGAAGCCCACCTTGAGCCCCTCTATCTTGCCCATGGAAGCCCACCTTGAGCCCCTCTATCTTGCCCATGGCGGCGTCGAAGCACGCCCCTGTGATGCGCCCGTGGTGCCGCAGCTCCGGCCGGGGGGCCTCGCCCAGCCGCCCACTGGGGTCCGACCCGATCACGTTGAAGTACCTGGGGGGGGGAGGGGGGTGCAAAGTGTTGTGGAGTGGATGGTGGTGGGCGACAGGAGGAAAGGAACGGCCACCAGTGGTGCAGTAGCGCGCATGTGATGTACATGTGGGTGGAACATCTCGCAGCAACCCACATGGCAGAGATACCTCATGTGGCAAAGAGCACGCACAAAGCGAGTCGGGGCACCTGAGGATGGTGGCGGCGAGTTGGGGCACCTGAGGATGGTGGCGGCGAGTTGGGGCACCTGAGGATGGTGGCGGCGAGTTGGGGCACCTGAGGATGGTGGCGGCGAGTTGGGGCACCTGAGGATGGTGGCGGCGAGTTGGGTCACCTGAGGATGGTGGCAGCGAGTTGGGGCACCTGAGGATGGTGGCGGCGAGTTGGGGCACCTGAGGATGGTGGCGGCGAGTTGGGGCACCTGAGGATGGTGGCGGCGAGTTGGGGCACCTGAGGATGGTGGCGGCGAGTTGGGGGTTGGCGCGCGCGTAGTCGAGGATGACGTCCTCCGCCATCTTCTTGGACTTGCCGTACGGGTTGATGGGCACCTGCACGACGGAGGGGGGGGGGGGGGGGTGGGGCATCAACACGCGGCACCTGCTCTGCTTCGCCGTGCTCAAGAAGCTGCAGAGGGGCGTGCCAGACAGGTGGCTATGTGTGATGGGCACCTGCACCGTGTCCTCTGTGATGGGCATGCTCTTGGGCTCGCCATAGGTGGCGCACGTGCTGCTGTAGATGAGCTGCGTCACGCCGTGCCGCCCCATGGCCTCCACCAGCGTCAGCGTGTTGGCCGTCACGTTGTGGTAGTACCTGCCGCCATCATGCCATGCCACCCCGCCATGCACGTCATGCACGCACGTGCCACGTGCCACGTGCCCCATATGTGTGCGACAGCCGCAATACAGTAAGCAATGAAGGACAGGGTTACGAAAAATACACGAGCAAATAGAGAGGGGAGAGAGGGGGGGGGGGGTGGAAGCGGGATGCATGTAACAGATTGCCTTCCTGAGAAGCATACCACATCCCCCCTCAGATGCCACATCCCCCCTCAGATGCCACATCCCCCCTCCACATGCCACATCCCCCCTCCACATGCCACATCCCCTCCTATACTTACCTCCTCCATCCATGCCCACCTGAGCGGCTCCTGCATGCTCACCTGAGGGCTCCTGCATGCTCACCTGAGGGCTCCTGCATGCTCACCTGAGGGCTCCTGCATGCTCACCTGAGGGCTCCTGCATGCTCACCTGAGCGGCTCCTCTGCATGCTCACCTGAGCGGCTCCTCTGCATGCTCACCTGAGCGGCTCCTGCATGCTCACCTGAGAGGCTCCTGCATGCTCACCTGAGCGGCTCCTGCATGCTCTCCCCGACATACGCCACGGCGGCGAAGTGCATGACGATGTCAATGGCGTTGCCCGCCAACACCGCCTCCACCTGCACGCCCGCATGGCCGCATCACGTCGGGGGGACACGGGCGGTGCTTAAGCGGTGAGGGGTGAGAGGAGTGCTTTTTGAGCGAGTAGATCGATGCGACAAAACGGTGTGTGGGATTGGCGTGCATGGCACGTGGCAGTGCACTAAAGCATGCATGCATGCATGCGTGGAGCCGACCTTGCGCGGGTCCCCCAGGTCCGCATTGATGAACTGCAGGCGCCCCTCCGGCGCTATGCGCTGCAGCACCTGCACCGCGCCCCAGTTGCCCCGCGACAGATTGTCCTACCGTGCCCATGTAAGGCCACTCGCACACACACACGCAGAGGCGGAGGGGAATGCGAGGAGAGAGGGAAGAGAGTGAGGAGGCGGGCACGGGGGAGGCGGGGTGGCGCTGAAGTGGGGAGTAGGGGATGGGAGAGTGGAGGCGCAGGAGACTGTGGGCTTTCATGGGACGGCCGAGGGTGAGACGGCGGATGGCAGGAGCGTGCCATGTGCGCGCCAGTCACTCTTCATGCACAGTGCCCGCAACGGCTACTATGTCATCCTAAGCCCTTTCATTATCCTCAAAGAGGCAGCGGCACTTGGCGCTGCTCCTTGGGCACCTTCTTTGCTCATAAGATGCTCGCACTGCACGATGCCTGTGCTACTCACGGCGGTGGCGCCGCTACTCACGACAATGGTGACGCTACTCACGACGATGGCGACGTACTCACAAATATGGCGACGCTACTCACGACGATGGCGACGCTACTCACGACGATGGCGACGCTACTCACGACGATGGCGACGGTACTCACGACGATGGCGACGCTACTCACGACGATGGTGACGCTACTCACGACGATGGTGACGCGGTGGCCAGACGTGAGGAGGTGCAGCGTCGCGTGCGAGCCGATGAACCCCGCGCCGCCCGTCACCAGCACGTGCTTCACGCCCGCCTCGCGCACGCGGAACTGACTCCCGCCACACGCACGCACGCAGGGCACACGCAGAGGAAAGAGGGGCGGCACACAGCAAGGGGCGGAAAAGAGGGACAAGCGCACAGTTAGGCGACGAGCAGATGCAGGCGGCGGCTTGGGCGGGGGTAAGGGGAGGTGGCGATTCAACACAAGTTCAAACACGACGCCATGCCACGCACCAGCGCGCCCCCATCCATGAGGCACGTGCGCTTGCAGACACTGATAGCTGAGCGACTGTAACCGCCGCACCTGCACGGGAGTGGCATCTCTAGATTGAAACACGAACATGCAGACGGCGACAAAGAGCGCCGCCAGCACCATCTTGACGGCGGATGATCTCTGGCGCCCCGTGGCCGCCGCCATGGGCGAGTCCATGCTGCGCCGCGCGAGCCCTCGACTCGGCCAGCCGTTGGCGGTCGGACAAGCGCTGAGGTGAGGACACGGTGCGCGGGCTCGTACGCTCTTCCGTCGACTGCCTGTGTACTCAATGACGGCGCAATGCGCGACACCGAGGACGGCCACGAAACGTCGAAACGCTAAGAGTGACGCTGAAGCTGGACTAACACGGGGCGATAAGAGAAACTCGCCTTCGCCTTCGTCTTCGCCTTCGTGTTACTGAAAGGTGGCGGCTAATGCTCCACGCTCCGTGAAGTGACGTCACAGCTTGATTTGCTTTCGGTTCTTGGGGTGTGTGGCGCGGCGAGCGAGCCAAACAAGTAGCAACACCGAGGCGATGAAGAGCCCAGCTCTCTGAACTTCTGGTCCCTGGCTGGTCCCAAAAAACACTCTCAGGCTCGGCTTAGGCTCGCCCGAACCTGTTGTGAGGCGCGAAGCAGGCCAGCCATGGATGGGAGGTTTGCTTCGAGCCCGCCAAGACGAACCAACCGATCAGAGAACCTCGCCTCACCACATAGAGTGTCCTCCTAGAACATGTTCGATTTGTCCCAACAATGCCAGAGCTATACGGAACTCGATGCCCGTCATAAGTACACATGCCAAGAAAGCAGCAAAACAATTAGAAAGCATTGATGAGATTTGGGCACAAAATGGGAGATATTGGCGCTATTCCACAAAATCTTAGCACTCATAAATTAAAAATTTAAGGCCCCAAGCTATAATATATACGGTGGGTCCAACTTGATTTTTTTATATAAAAAAACTGACATTTATCAGTACCATAGTGTGTAATTTAAAATTTGGAAACGCTTATTTTTGTGAGTCACACTGCATGTTTCCATCGATTCTATCCTAATCATAAGGGGTATAGCGTCACACCATTTTTCTGGCCTAAATGTTACACGCCTCAATCTGACCCTATTGCCGAAGTAGTGTCACCGCCGTTGGATTGTGAAAGTAAGCGGACCCCCAAATCGGAGGGTCGTCTGTCGTCGAACCTATCCAAGGGGCAAGATGGAACTTGAGGGGCGGGAGTTGCGGGATGCTGCCTGAAAGGTCTTTCCTCCTCGGGCAAACCATGCTGCACCAATACCAATACACACAGGAGTCACACAGGGGAACAAGATAACATCTCACTACAGAGAAGCAGCTCCTCTGACGGAACAACCTGCTATCTATGTTAGCGGAGCAGACTGCGAGACAAGTTCACGCGCGGCATACCGCTTAGCAAGGACTCCGTTTCAGCGATGAGCCTGGTGTGTTCCGCGCTTTTATCTTGAGGTGATTTGTACGTCCGGGTCATCGGTATGGACTATAGGAGTGGCCCCGGGCAAGGGAGAATAGGTCAGAGCAGCCAGCCCGCCATCAAGCGGGTCCACGCAGGCGGGCGGCCGTCGCAGGAGGGGCGAGCGAGCTCGCTGCGGAAGCTAGCGCGGCGAGAAGTGAGCGCGAGAGGGAACTGGGCGTTCAAGCGCGCCAGCTCGGAGGAGAAGTTCCGGAACTTCAGCCTGCAGGTGTGCGCGCCGCCTCGTCTCCCAGCCCGGAACCTGTCGACGAAGACTTTCGTTGATAACTACCTCGTCGCAGTCAGCTCCTTCCTGCATGCCCTCTCTTGCCTCACTTTGCCTCCTTCGGCGAGCACTGCGCATGAATCGCGTAATTCTCTCGCATCGACCCGTGCTGTGCTGCTGCCGTGCTGTGCGTGCAGGGCGAGTACGACACGTTCGACGCGAAAGCCGTGCACTTGGAGCGGCTGGCGTTTCTGAAGCGGCGATCGCGAATCGTGGAGATCGTGGCGGCCAAGGACCTGCTCTTCACGCTCGCGCACTCCGGAGCATGCGCCGCCATCTGCCTAGGTGCGACCAGCATGCGCCGCCATCTGCCTAGGTGCGACCAGCATGCGCCGCCATCTGCTAGGTGCGACCAGCATGCGCCCCCATCTGCCTAGGTGCGACCAGCATGCGTCGCCATCTGCCTAGGTGCGACCAGCATGCGTCGCCATCTGCCTAGGTGCGACCAGCATGCGCCGCCATCTGCCTAGGTGCGACCAGCATGCGCCGCCATCTGCCTAGGTGCGACCAGCATGCGCCGCCATCTGCCTAGGTGCGACCAGCATGCGCCGCCATCTGCCTAGGTGCGACCAGCATGCGCCGCCATCTGCCTAGGTACTGCGTAGGTAGGTCTGGACCTCCTCAGCTTCCATATCCGTTTCACTGTTGCTCTCACGCGTTCTCTTGTCGCTCGATTCTCACTGTGCTGCTGCACCTGGTGCGTGCTGTGCGGCGCTGTGGGGGCAGCAGAGTCGCGGCGGCGGCTGTGCTACATGAACGTGGGGTCGGAGGAGGTGATTCGGAGCCTCTTCTTCAACAAGAACAACGACTCGCTCATCACCGTCTCCGTCTACGCGCACGACAACTTCAGCTCGCTCAAATGCAGAAGCACCCCGCTCGAGTGAGCTCCTGCCCCCACTTCCATCCTCAGCTTGCGTGGCTTGTTCCCCGCTTGCCTCCCCTGGCATTTTGCCATCTTGTTCCCCGCTTGCCTCCCCTGGCATTTTGCCATCTTGTTCCCCGCTTGCCTCCCCTGGCATTTTGCCATCTTGTTCCCCGCTTGCCCCTGGAATTTTGCCATCTTGTTCCCCGCTTGCCTCCCCTGGCATTTTGCCATCTTGTTCCCCGCTTGCCTCCCCTGGCTTGGTTTGGCTTCGTGGCCTCTCTCTTCACTTCTCTCCTCCTCTTTCTCCTCCTCGCACCTGCTCCTCCATCCAGCACTCTGTGTGCTTCGTATCCTGCTGTATCTGCTGCGTGTCTCATTGGGTCTAGTTGCAAGACACGAGGCACTGCCCATGTATCTTGTACTCCACGTGCTGCCTGTGCTGCGTGCACTGCACCCCCGCAGGTACATCCGGCGGGGCCAGCCCAGCGAGGGCTTCGCGCTGTTTGAGTCGGAGTCGCTGCGGTGGCCGGGCTTTGTGGAGTTTGACGACGTCAACGGCAAGGTCCTCACCTACTCCGCTGAAAATGGGTATGCCATGCTGCCCTCCAGCTGCACTCCACGTGGGGTTAGGGTAAGCTGGCCCTGCTGCTCACGCTTGCTCGTACCTGCATTTTACAGCCATATGGGTGCCACTGTCCGTTGCGACTTGCGCTGTCTGTCCTTGCTCTGCATGCTCACGAGAGCCACTGGCTTGTTTGAAAGCTTTTCAATGCGTACCAATGTGTGTGTTGTGCAGGATGTACAAGGTGTTTGACCTCCGCAACTACACACTTCTCTACAGTGTGCCTGACAAGAACATACAGGAAATCAAGATCAGGTGAGAGTGGGACCTTGCCAAGTTCGAAATAAACGGCTATTTGTCATGCGCCTGATGTGTTTTCAGTCCGTTTGACATTCACCACTCGTGTTTTGTTTTGTGCCCTCTGCTTGCCAGCCCGGGCATCATGCTGCTCATCTACAATCGTGCTGACGGCCACGTGCCGCTTAAGATCCTGTCGATTGAGGACGGGGCGGTGCTGGCGTCGTTTGTGCAGCTGCTGCAGCGCGGGAAGAAGGTGGACTTCATCGAGCAGTTCAACGAGAAGCTGCTTGTCAAGCAGGAGAACGAAAACCTCCACATCCTCGATGTCAGAAAATACGCCACTCCCCCCCCTCCCTGCTACCCTTGTGCAAATACACGCTAGGATGTAGACTTCTCTAACATGTTGCCTTGCTCCTTGCGGTTGTGATCCGTGTCCTAATTGGTTTGGATGTGTTTCCTCCTCCTGCACCCTGTGTCTTCACCGCCCTCTACCCCCCTCCCCCCGCTCCATGGCGTGGCAGGTGCGCACGCGGGTGGAGGCGCAGGTGAGTCGCACGGAGTTCATGACGCCGTCCGCGTTCATCTTCCTCTACGAGAACCAGCTCTTCCTCACCTTCCGCAACCGCGCCGTGGCCGTGTGGAACTTCCGCGGGGAGATGGTGACGGCGTTTGAGGACCACGTGTTGTGGTACCCTGACTGCAACACCAACAACATCTACATCACCTCCGACCAGGACCTCATCATCTCCTACTGCAAGCAGGAAGAGCTCTCGCATGCGCCGCATGGTCGGTCCACGTCTCTGCTCTTTTTTCATCCGCACGTGCTCTGCCCTTCCCTTATCTGTGCTGCTCATGAGCTCTCTTGCCACACAACAACCCGGTATTCTGTACTCCCTCTGTCTCTTCAACCTTTGCAGTTGGCACCATCAACATCAGTAACATCCTCACAGGCAAACTCCTGGCTAAAATATCTTCTGTTCCAGAGTTAGCTCAAGCCAAGTCCAAGTCTGTCCTATCGACAGTACGGGAGGCTCTGGAAGATGTTACAGCACTGTTTTATGATGAAGATAGGAATGAGATATACACTGGAAATCGAAATGGCTTTGTACATGTTTGGACAAACTGAGCACGTCAAAAGCTTGCTTGCATATAGTACAGCCCCATATGTATGATCAATTTGGTTGCAAGTTTAGATAAACAGGCAGAAAGATGAGAAAGGTCAGTGGATAGTGTTAGAAATTAGAATAATGCAATGATTAGAAGCAAGAGGGAACAAGGGAGATATAGGGTTTGGTTTGTACTCTCTAAGAACACATACCGTACCTATTCCAGCCTATAACTTCTACATGCAAATGTACGTATAAGTTGACACACCCCCTAGGCTAGACAAGTTGTAGTGCTGAGCAAGAAGCACACAGCTCAAGGTGGCACTACTAGTCCAACCTCTGAGACAGGGGTCCGAAGACTAGTCCGCAAGAGTACAAACAAGACGAGCAAACCAGGGCGGTGTCAAACATGTGTATTTGTCATGTTTGTATAGACTGTATAGGGTCGCCTCTTAGAGAGTACAAGACTTAGGTATATCTTTGTGTACTCTCACTCTATCTAATATTCAATTTTCAATTCTGATATGGTATCACGCGTAGGTAGGATCCCCCCCACCCACCGCTTCCGCTCACCCAGTCGCGACCCCCCCCTAGCCCCGTCGCGCCCCTCACTGGGCCCTGTCGCGCCCCTCCCAGGCCCCCTAGCGCCCCTCCTGGGCCCCGTCGCGCTCCTCCCAGGCCCCATCGCGCCCCTCCTAGGGCTTCGTAGCGCTCCTCCTGGGCTCCGTAGCACCCCTCCTGGGCCTCGTCGCGCCCCTCCTGGGCTTCGTAGCGCCCCTCCTGGGCCCCGTAGCACCCCTCCCAGGCCCCGTCGCGCCCCTTCCAGGCCCCGTCGCGCCCCTCCCAGGCCCCCTAGCGCCCCTCCTGGGCCCCGTCGCGCTCCTCCCAGGCCCCATCGCGCCCCTCCTAGGGCTTCGTAGCGCTCCTCCTGGGCTCCGTAGCACCCCTCCTGGGCCTCGTCGCGCCCCTCCTGGGCTTCGTAGCGCCCCTCCTGGGCCCCGTAGCACCCCTCCCAGGCCCCGTCGCGCCCCTCCCAGGCCCCCTAGCGCCCCTCCTGGGCCCCGTCGCGCTCCTCCCAGGCCCCGTAGCGCCCCTCCTGGGCCCCGTAGCGCCCCTCCTGGGCCTCGTCGCGCTCCTCCCAGGCCCCGTCGCGCCCCTCCTGGGCTCCGTAGCGCCCCTACTGGGCCCCGTCGCGCCCCTCCTGGGCCCCGTAGCGCTCCTCCTGGGCCCCGTCGCGCCCTCCCTGGGCCCTGTAGCGCCCCTCCTGGGCCCCGTCGCGCCCCTCCCAGGCCCCGTCACGCCCCTCCTAGGCCCCTTAGCGCCCCTCCTGGGCCTCGTCGCGCCCCTCCTGGGCTTTGTAGCGCCCCTCCTGGGCCCCGTTGCGCCCCTCCTGGGCCCCTGTAGCGCCTCTCCTGGGCCCCCGTCGTGCCCCTCCTGGGCCCCGTAGCGCCCCTCCTGGGCCGCGTAGTACCCCCCCCGGTCCCGTCGCCCCTGCCCGACCCCGTCGCAGACGCCCGGCCCCGTCACGCCCGCCCGGCGCCGTCGCACCCGCCCGGCCCCGTCGCGCCCGCCCGGCCCCGTCGCAGCCGTCTGGCCCCGTCGCACCCTGCCCGGCCCCGTCGCACCCGCCCGGCCCCGTCGCACCCGCCCGGCCCCGTCGCACCCTCCCCGGCCCCGTCACAGCCGCCCGGCCCCGTCGCGCCCGCCCGGCGCCGTCGCACCCGCCCGGCCCCGTCGCGCCCGCCCGGCCCCGTCGCAGCCGCCTGGCCCCGTCGCACCCTGCCCGGCCCCGTCGCAGCCGCCCGGCCCCGTCGCACCCGCCCGGCCCCGTTGCACCCTGCCCGGCCCCGTCACAGCCGCCCGGCCCCGTCGCACCCGCCCGGCCGCCGTCCCGCTCGCCCGGCCCCGTCGCACCGGCCCGGCCCTGCCGCACTCGCCCGGCCCCGTCGCCCCAGCCCGGCCCCGTCGCGCCCGCTCGGCCTCGTCGCCCCGTCCCGGCCCTGTCGCACCAGCCCGGCCCCGTCGCGCCTGCCCGGCCCCGTCGGGCCAGCCCCGGCCCCGTCCTCCTCACTGGTACGGTTCCCCCCCACCCCGCCCTGCTCCGTGCCGCCTCGCATCACACTGTACTGCCTGGCACCGCACTACACCGCACTGCACCGCACTGCACCGCACTGCACCGCACTGCACCGCACTGTACCGCACTGCACTGCACTCCACCTAGCTGCACTGCCCTGCACCGCACTGGACTGTTCCTGATGGCGGCGGAGCTTCGCTTCGACGCTGAAGGTCAGCCCCTAGAGTTCGAGGCGTGGCTTGCCGACCTCCGCCGCCAACTCATTGGCTAGCGGCAGGATGGTGAACCGCTTTCTGCACATCTTGACGGTACGCTCCCCTGCCCAGACCCCCCTGCTATTCTGCCCGCTGACCCCACACCCACTGAGCGTGAGTCTACTGCTGCCACTGCCCGTGCGCGCTCTGTCTGGCTTTCCCGCGATGCTGTCGCCCAGCTTGCCATTAGCAACGCCCTCCCCCCGTTCGAGCGTCCTCGCTTTAGGTCCCTCACTACTGCTCAGGCATACTTAGATGCTGTCATCAAGCGCTATTCCACCCCTCCGGCTGCCTCGGTGGGTCGCCTGATCCTCCCGATGCTCTTTCCTGACCTTGCCTCTTTCCCCACTGTCTCTGACCTCGCGGCCCACCTGCGCTCGATAGAGGAGACCTGGCGAGCCGCCTGCACTGACGCACAGCTTAGAGCCCACCAGCCGCCCATTACCTCTACCCTCTACCTGCTTGCCACCCGCCTCCCTGACCGCCTTGCTGTCGCCCGCGACCGCTTCCTTAGCCTTCACCCCGCCGACCTCACCCTCACTGACTTTGTAGACACCCTGACTGTGATAGAGACCCATCACCGCTCCATCGCCCAGGCGAGCGGTGTCGTGCCTGTCCCTATCTTTCAGGGTTGTGCCCCCGCCCAGTGTACCTTCTCCGACGGCTCTGTCGCAGTGGCTGAGACTGCTGCTGCTGCGCAGTTTCGTTCGGGGAAGGGCCGCCGCCCCAAGGTTGGGCGCGGCGGAGGCGGAGGCGGGGGTGCGGGAGGGGGTAGTGGTGGGGTCGGGTCGTCTGGTGCTGGAGCGGACGAGGGGACCCTGCCCAGTTCAGCTGAGCCGCCGCCCCTGCAGTTGCAGCAGCAGCCGCAGCAGCCGCCGCAGTCGCAGCCTTCGCAGCAGCCATCGCAGACGCGGCAGACGAGTGTCCTCCCGCCCGGGTGGCCCGGCGCTGGCGGTGGCCGGGCGCGTGGTGGTGTGTCGAGTGGTAGCTCTAGCGGCGGGCGCTGTCAGTACCAGATCCAGACCGGTCCTCGCCGCGGCTTCGTTTGCGGTAAGATCGGTCACTCCACTCCCCGCTGTTTTCGTCGCCTGGACGACCCCTTTCGTCAGCGCTTCGGCCCGTTGCCAGACCTCCCGGACTGGCACAGTTTGCTTAGTCGTAAGATTCAGATCTTTGATATGGACATGGATGCCATTGTTTCTGCTCTGCATGTGATGTATGCTGATGACTCTAGTGTGCTTCCAGCTTATTACTCACTGTTGCCTAGTGTAGGTGTGCCTAGCTTAGCCTCCCCTGCTGCGTCAGGCGTAGGATCCCCTGCTTTGTGTAGTCTTGGTGCTTCCGCCGTCGTTCCGTCGCCAGACGCCTCTGCTTCGCTTTCCTTCACCTTGGACTCTGGCGCTTCTCGGTGTTTCTTCCGCGACTCCACCACCCTGACGCCGCTTCCCGTCCCTGCTGCCGTTTCTCTCGCTGACCCCTCTGGCGGTCCGGTCGTCGCCCGCAGTTCCACCACCCTTCCCTGTCCGGCGGTTCCTTCGGGCTCTCTTACAGGTCTGCATATCCCCTCGTTCTCCAGGAACCTAGTTGGTGTCGGCTGCCTCCAGGACCTTGGCGTCACCACTACGTTCCCTGGTCACGAGCGGTATGCTGTCTGTACCGAGGCCGCCACTGGTGCCCCCCTGTCCACGTTCCCCCGGGACCCGGTGTCCGGCCTGTTCACTCTGGACACCGTGACCCCCCCGGCTGGAGCGCTCACCCAAGTTGCTGCTGCCTGCTCTTGTCGGTCTCTCACTCACCCGACCCTCCTTTGGCACCACCGCCTAGGTCACCCTGCGCTCCCGCGTCTGCGTCACATGTCCCAGCACGGTCTTGTCCTTGGTCTCCCAGGTTCTCTCCCTGCGTTTCCCTCCTCCCCAGCCCCACCTTGCACGCCTTGCGTCGAGGGTCGGCTTCGCCGTGCCCCTCACTCCTCCTCGTTTCCCCCTACCGCCGCGCCGCTGCAGACCCTGCACCTGGACGTCTGGGGCCCCGCCCCCGTCCCTGGGCCGCGTCGAGAGCGCTACTTCCTTGTGCTCGTCGACGACTTCACTCGCTACACCACAGTCTTTCCCCTGGAGCGCAAGGCTGACGTGCCTGGCGCTCTCATCCCCTGGCTTGCCTCTGCGCGTGTCCACCGCGGTCTCCCTGTCTTGCGTCTCCACTCAGACCGTGGTGGCAAGTTTGCCTCAGGTGTCTTTGGTCGCTTTTGTCGTGCGGAGGGCATCACCCAGACGTTCACCCTACCGGACTCCCCACAGCAGAATGGGGTCGCTGAGCGACGCATCGGTTTGGTCATGGAGGTGGCTCGCACCTCCATGATCCATGCCGGTGCACCCCATTTTCTGTGGCCGTTCGCTGTGCGCTACGCTTCTCACCAGCTTAACCTGTGGCCGCACCCTCAGCAGCCGCAGGTTTCGCCGACCCGTCTGTGGACTGGGTCTCCTGGTGACGCGTCTGTGTTCCACGTCTGGGGCTGCCTTGCTCACGTTCGTGCCTCCAGCACGGACAAGCTCACTGCCCGCACCCTTCCCTGCGTCTTCCTCGGTTTTCCCCTTGACGCGTCCGACTGGCACTTTTACCACCCGCCGTCTCACCGCTTCTTTCACTCTCGTGACGTCACCTTTGACGAGTCCGTCTCCTACTACCGTCGCTTCCCCCACCGTGGTCCCCCGGTTACCCCCCCCCTGTTCCTGGTCCCTCCTTCCCCGGTAGTCCCTGCCCCTCCTCCTCCTCCTCCCCGTCCCGCCCCCTCTGGTGTGTCCCACGTCACCCCCCTTCCGTCGGTGGACCCGGTTGAGGAGTCGTCTGACTCTGGTGGCCCTCCTGTGCAGTCCTCGCCAGCCGCCCCTCCCCTGGCGTCCCCTCCCCAGTCCCCTCCTCCACCGCCTCTGCCGCCGCTGCAGCCGTCGTTGCCGCCGCCGCCGCCGCCGTCGCAGCACCCGTTCGCTGACTCTGGGGGTGCTCGTTCCGGTAGCCCTGGGGGTGGTCCCTCTGGGGGTGCTGGTGTGGAGAGTGCCGGGGGTCGCCGAGGAGCAGCTTGCAGTCCCGGTGTCGCCGTTGTGCCGCCGCAGCAGCAGTCCCCGCCGGTGTCAGCCCTTCGCCTGCTCGGCCTGCCGTCCCCCGACCCTGCGTCGGTTCCTCCCCGACCGTCTCCTCCTCTTCCTGTCTACGGCCCTGTTTTCCCTCCGCCGGACTCGTCCCCGGCCCGTCTCCCCCCTCGTTCCCCTCCTGTGTCCCCTCCTCTGTCTCCTGACCCGACTCCTCCGTCGCACGTCTGGTCTCACCGTCCCTCCCGTGCTCGTCCTGCCTCGCCTGTCCTGCGCTCCCACCCTATGTTGCTCCGTTCCCACGCGTCTCGTCCTCCCCTTCTGCCGTCGCCTCCTCCGTCCTCCCTTGTTGTTGCACCCCCCCCGCTGTCTGACTACCTTCGTGCCGCTCGTCCTCTTGTTCCTCGCGTCCTTGCCTCTCTCGTTACCGACCCGTATGTTCCGGCCTCGTGCCTTGACGCCCTTGTTGCTGCTGTCGCTGACTTCGCCTCTACCTGCCGCCTTGACTACGCCTCCGCTCTGGTCTCTGACCCTGCCTGTCCTCCGTCTGTCGGGGGTGCTCCTGCCCTTGGCAGTGACGTCCTGGAGGACCGCCAGTTCGAGCTTGCTTTCCTCTCCGAGGCTGCTCCCCATCTCTGTTCCATGCTGCTAGTCCCTGAGGGTGACCCAGACGCTTTCGACATCCCGACCCCTCGCACTTACGCTGAGGCGACCTCGGGACCCTGGGCCTCGCAGTGGATAGCTGCCATGGAGCAGGAGATGGCATCTTGGAGATCCACCGGCACCTTCGTCGACGCAGTTCCCCCACCTGGGGTGAACGTAGTCGATGGCCGCTGGCTCTTCAAGGTGAAGCGCCCTCCTGGAGAGCCGCCGGTCTTCAAGGCGCGCTATGTGGCTAGAGGCTTCAGTCAGCGCGAGGGGGTGGACTTCTTCCAGACCTTCGCTCCGACCCCGAAGATGACTTCTCTTCGGGTTCTGTTACACCTAGCGGCTCAGCGTGACTACGATCTTCACTCCCTCGACTTCTCCACTGCCTTCCTTCAGGGCAGCCTACACGAGCAGGTCTACCTGCGTCGCCCTCCGGGCTGTACTGGCACCTTCCCTCCTGGTACCCAGTGGCTCCTGCGGCGCCCCGTCTACGGCCTGCGCCAGGCTCCTCGTGAGTGGCACGACACTCTTCGTGCTACCCTTGCTGACCTGCAGTTCTTTCCGTCTTCCGCAGACCCTTCACTCTTCGTTCGTGCTGGCCAGACTCCGTTCTACATCCTTGTTTACGTCGACGACCTGGTCTTTGCCACAGCAGACAGGGACGCACTGGCCTCCGTGAAGGCAGAGCTTCTGAAGAGACACACCTGCACTGACCTTGGAGAACTGCGCCGTTACCTTGGCTTGCAGATCTCCAGGGACAGAGCTGCGCGCACCATCACCCTGACTCAGTCACACTTGGTGCGCCAGGTCCTTCAGAGGTTCAGCCTTCAGTTCTCCTCTGCACAGCTCACCCCTCTGCCTGTAGACCACAGACTCTCCGCTCCAGTGTCTGAGGAGTTGGTAGAGCCCAGCGGCCCCTACGCAGAGCTGGTGGGTTGCCTCATGTACCTGATGACTTGCACTCGCCCAGATCTCGCATACCCTCTCAGCATCCTGGCTCGCTTTGTGGCCACAGGCAGACACCGACCGCAGCACTGGTCTGCCGCTAAGAGGGTTCTGCGTTATCTTGCTAGTACATCGGGCATGGGGTTAGTGCTAGGAGGACGCAGGCCAGTGGTCCTTACTGGACACACAGACGCTTCGTGGGCAGACGACGCTGAGACGCTCAGGTCTACCCAGGGCTACTGCTTCAGCCTTGGCTCAGCTGCCGTCTCGTGGAGAGCTACCCGCTCCTCGTCTGTAGCGCAGTCCAGCTGTGAGGCTGAGATCTACGCTGGTGCCATGGCGGCACAAGAGCTCCGGTGGCTGACCTTCTTGCTCACTGACTTAGGTGAGCGGCCTAGCTCTGCCCCGGTCCTGTTCGCTGACAACAGGGCCATGATCCTCCTGTGTCAGGAGCCTCGACTCGAGGGCAGAGCGAAGCACATTCAGCTGCGGTACTTCCTCCTGCGTGAGCTACAGCAGCGACGTCAGGCTCGCGTAGTACACTTGGCCTCCGGTGCCAACACGGCTGATATCTTTACGAAGGCGCTTGCGCCTAAAGATCATCAGCGGCACTGTGTACAGCTTGGTCTAGTTCCTGTAGCCTCTCACTTGCTAGGACCTTGACTTTGTACTGTCCTTTATACGTATACTCAGACTGGACTTGTGTCCTCTCGCAGTGGCTGGACTAGTAGTGCTGCCCTGCCCTTGTTCTTGCCTTGTTTGTACTCCTTCTGACTGGTCTCTTAGACCCTTGTCTCAGAGGTTGGACTAGTAGTGCCGCCCTGAGCTGTTTGTTTAGGGCATTCCCCTATGCAGTCTAGGGGGTGTGTCAAACATGTATATTTGTCATGTTTGTATAGACTGTATAGGGTCGCCTCTTAGAGAGTACAAGACTTAGGTATATCTTTGTGTACTCTCACTCTATCTAATATTCAATTTTCAATTCTGATAGGCGGCACTACTAGTCCGACCAGTGGAAGAAAAGCCACAAGGCCAGTCTGAAAGATATATATAAAGAGGAGTATACAATCAAGATCCTAGCAAGTGAGAGTCTACAGGAACTAGACCAAGCTGCAAACAGTGATGCTGATGATCTTTAGGCGCAAGCGCTTAAGTAAAGATACCAGCTGTGTTGGCACCGGAGGCCAAGTGTACTATGCGGGCCTGGTGGCGCTGCTGTAGCTCGCGCAGGAGGAAGTACCGCAGCTGGATGTGCTTCGCTCTGCCCTCAAGTCGAGGCTCCAGACACAGGAGGATCATGGCTCTGTTGTCAGCGTACAAGACCGGGGTAGAACTAGGCCGTTCACCTAAGTCGATGAGCAAGAACATCAGCCAGCGGAGCTCCTGTGCCGCCATGGCACTGGCGTAGATCTCAGCCTCACAGCTAGACTGGGCAACAGACGAGGAGCGAGTGGACCTCCACGAGATGGCACCCGAACCAAGGCTAAAGCAATAGCCCTGGGAGCAGGGTTTCAGCTAGGATTTTAGGCCGTCTGACGTTCAGACGGGGTTTCAAACTTTCGTTTGACTATCATACGATTTTATTTTGCCGGTCTGGCATTTCAGACGAAACATTTGGCACGATCTGACAGTTCAGACGAAACGTTGCGGGAGTTTCACTATACATGAATGCCGAATGCACTATATTACACTGCTACTCAAATAGCTGTTACACTTGATAAACATCGTTAGCATCCATTGTAACTGCAACTACTCTAGGAATAGATGGAAAAAACTCTATGGTGTTACTGATGCTCCACTACCTACACTACAATCTACATTAGGAATTAGCCTTATACTAGACCATGCTGTGCCATGCCGCCACCTGCCTACTTGGAGTCCGAACTATCACTTCCAACCTCCTCGATGTCTTCATCACTGTCGGTCTCTGGAACTTGGATCTTCTTGCCCTTGCTTTTCCTCCTCCAGATTGGGCCAGCCGCACCATCCTCTTCAAACACTCTGGCTGCTTCTGCTGCTGCCTTTGCCGCCTTCAATGTCGTCGACGTCTTGGGCCGCTTCACCTGCCGTGCGGTTTGATCCATGACAACTTCCTTGGCAGGCCACCACTTCTTCGTTCCACGCCACCTAGCCACCATACTCCCCCAGTCCATCGGGTAGTCGAGCAGCGACACCGTCATCAAGTGGCCTAGCTTCGCATCACCGAGATTTCCGCGCTGCCAGCTTTTGATGACGTTATGGCGGCTGAACCCGCGCTCGCACTCCACTGTGTTGAGCGGCAGCACGGCGCAGGCAATCCAGATGAGAGCCAAATTAGGGTAGGCGGTCATCCAGTCCGGCTTGGAGAGCACGTTCTTCAGCGCGTCATGGAAGCCCAACTCGTCGTTGTGTGTCGACATAATGGTGGTGAAACTGACGAGCTTGACCTTCGCCTTGCCCTGGTGGACACTTGAAGGGGGGGTGACACAAAGGCACAGAAGCCTTCGTTAATGATCTCCACAACCAGAAAACGCCCGAGCCACGGCGACACTAACAACCCCATGAAACTCACCCGGCAGAGTGTCGGGCGCTGACGCATCATGTTTGTAGAGGCCGCGCAGAGACTGGAGCCATCCGAGAAACTTCTGCTGGCGCCTCGCATTGGACTTCGGGTACATCGTCTGCTTGAAGAGTATTGTGCCGTTGAGCTTCGATAGATCCGTAAGGCGTCCCTGCAGGTGGTTGATGACATCGTTGACGACTTCCGTGACGAGCTGCTGTAGCGACTTCAGATCCCCCTTGCTCCGCTGCCCATCCAGCGGCTTTGTGTGTAGAGTGTACGCGTGCACAGTCGGCGCCCCATGTGCGTCATTCCCCTCGATCGTTACGTCCTCGCCCCCCACGTACAGATGCAGAAAGTCGGCAAAGTCCCCCTCAGGTAGGCCGAACTGTGCGCTGTAGTTGACATAGCGTGCGCGCAGTGCCACGACGGTGTTGTCGACCTCCGAAGTACCTGTGTCACAGGATCGAATGTGTCGAGGAAAAGTTCCACTATCGATTGATACAAGGCGCTTTTATACTTCCAGAGTACATCAGGTAACCAGGTTTATCCTATCCCAAGGGAATAAACCCTTCTAGAAAATAGAATCACCCTGCGTATAGCCACGCGAGGCTATTGTCTTTAAGGGATTACGGCAGGATTACGCTAGATATAGCGCGCCAGTACATCATGGGCCTGGTCGGTGATATATTGATAATAACAGGATAAACCAAAGGTTTATGGAAAAGGAGGAATATGAATCCAAATAGAATGAGATAAAGACCAAATGAATCAGGATAAAAAGAGGAATGAAATGGAAAAGGAAGATGGAAAGGAGAAAGGAATGGAACGGGGTCGTACTCTCACACTCCCCCCCCTCAAAGCTGGGTGGTAGACGTAACACCCTGCTTGACAAGGTAGTCGCGAGGAGGCCGACGAGCGTGATCCATCGCGGATTCAGAGACCAAGCTATCCTCGGAAGGATCATAACCCTTCCAACGGATGAGAAGCTCCACGTTGCCAAGCACGGACTCGACCTCGTCTTCGGGTTCATCATGGACGAGGACGGGCGGCGGCGGCGGCGGTTGGCGTCCAGAGAAGATCGTGTTGGGGACTCGGTAGGGCTTCAAGAGTTGGACATGGAAGGCGTTGTGAATCTTCCAGGTAGCTGGCAGGCATAAGCGGAAGGTAACAGGAGTGACCTGTGCTTCAACGAGAAAAGGCCCGCAAAAGCGAGGTTGTAGTTTGGATGGGAGATGGCTAATGTCAAGATTGCGCATGTCGGGCAGTACTCGGTCTCCCACAGTGATGGTGTGGTCTGTGCGGTGGCGATCGGCCTGGCGCTTCTGTTGTTGTTGAATGTCGAGAAGGCGCTTGTGGGTCCGATCTCAAAGTTTGTGCATGGTCGTGATGAAATCATGAGCGGGTTGGACTGTGGCTGGTATGGTTGGCTGTTGTGGTGTGAGCGGGTGGCGTCCGTAACAGAGGAAGAATGGCATCTGTCCAGTAGCGGCGTGAGTAGCATTGTTGTAGGCAAACTCCAGGACGGGCAGATGCAAGTCCCACTTAGAGATTTCGTCCTTGCAGGCTGCGCGGAGGAGTTGCTCCACAATTTGGTTAAGACGCTCGATCTGTCCGTCTGTCTGCAGATGGTATGCGGAGGACATGGCGAGTTTGGTTCCGAGTAGAGACATCAGTTCTTTCCAGAATTTACTGGTGAACTTAGGGTCTTGGTAGGAGATGAGTGTGGTTGGAATGCCATGTTGTGAAATGATGTAGCGAACAAAGAGTTGTGCTGTCAACTCGGTGCATGCTGTCGTGTGTGTTGGGATGAAGTGTCCCATTTTGGAGAACTTGTCGATGACGACGAGGATCGCGTCATGACCGCTTGTGGTAGTCGGTAGCCCGGTGATGAAGTCTAGGCTGACCACTTGCCATGGCTACTCTGGGACAGGAAGAGGCTGTAGCAGACCCGCCTTTTTCTGCTTGCTGCTCCTCATCTGCTGACATGTAGTGCACGAGGTGACGAATTTCTGTACGTCATCTGCCATGTGGGGCCAGTAGTAGTGTTTGGCGATACCGGTGAGCGTCTTGTTGCTACCGAAGTGTCCTGCGTACAGGACGTCGTGGTATTCTTCGAGTAGTAACTGACGCAAAGGAGGGTAATGGGGTACCCAGATCTTCGTTGATCCTTTCCGGTACGCGATATCGTTGTCCCACTGTAACAGATGTCGTTTTTCTACCAAAGGGATTTCGGGGTCGATGGTGTACCCGTGTGTGAAGAGTCCCTTGAGGAGTGGATTCGTTCCTTCAATTTGGATAGCGGCAACGTGTGCAGGCCAGCTAAGCACATCTGCTTTGTTTTTATGGCCGGGCTTGTACACGATGTCATAGTGGAAGTGTGTGTCGAGGAATTCGATCCACCGGACCTGTCGCCTGGAGAGGCTTGGTTGCGTCTTAAATTTTTTTAGGCTGCAATGGTCGGTGTAGACTGTTGTTTTGCGTCCTTCAAGATAACATCTCCACGTTTTGAAGGTGATGATGATAGCGAGGGCCTCCTTGTCATGTATCAGGTAGTTGAGTTCTGCCCCGTGTAGTTTCTTGCTGAGATGGGCAATTGGTTGCAGTCCATTCCCCTGGTCTTGCATCAAGACTGCTCCTACTGCCTGGTCGCTGGCGTCAGCTTCGATGATGTAGTCGCGTTCGGGTCTGGCAAGATGAGTACGGGTGCGGACGTGAGTGCTTGTTTCAGTTGCTCCACGGCTTCTTGGTGTTGTGGTTCCCACTTATAGGGCATGTTCTTCTTCAGCAGATTCGTGAGTGGCGCGACGATTTTCGCGTATTGTGGCACGAACCTGTTGTAGTAGTTAGCGAAGCCTAGGAACTGCTGTGACTCCTTAACGTTCTCGGGTGTTTTCCACGTACGCACGGCTTCGATTTTCTTGGGGTCGACGTGAACTCCTTGAGCGCTTACGATATGTCCGAGGAATTGGACTTTCTCGAGGGCGAAGTCGCTCTTGGATAGTTTGACGTAGAAGCGTTCTCGTCGAAGAATATCGAAGACGCGTCGCAGGTGTTCGACGTGTTGTTGCATGTCGCGCGAGTAGACGAGGATGTCGTCCAACTACACCACCATGCTCTCATCCAATAGTGGTCGTAGGATGTGATTCATCTCTGCTTGGAACGTTGCAGGTGCGTTGGTGAGTCCGAACGGCATCACCAAATACTCGTACGATCCGTACCGAGTTCGGAAGGCCGTTTTGTGAACGGAATCGTCCGCCATTCTTATCTGCCAGTATCCGGACCGCAGATGTAGTTTTGAAAATACCGTGGCTCCCCGAAGCTGGTCAAGTAGGTCATCGATTCGTGGAATCGGGTACTTTTTCTTGATGGTCTGCTTGTTGAGAGCCCGTTAGTCGATGCACATGTGCAGGCTTCCGTCCGGTTTTGGCGTGAAGAGTACCGGGGCACCGTATAGTGAAGTGGATGGTCGGATGAGTCCTTAGGCGAGGAGATACTCGATCTGCTTCTTCATGTCGGCTAGTTCTGTGGGGCTTAGCCGATATGGTGCTCAGAAGGTCGGTTTCGAACCTGGTTCCTCCTCGATCTCGTGTTGGTGCGTTCGGTATGGCAGTAGCTCGTCCGGGAGGTCGTCGGGAAGAATGTCTTGGAACTCCTTCAGTAATCCCTTGATTTGTTCTGGAGGTTCCGAGGCTTTCTCTCCGTCATTTTCCACCTTTGTTGCTATCGCCAGGAATCCGGTGTCGGTTCGCTTGACGTCCTTCTCGAATCTTGCGAGTGTCTCCACTGGGATATCTCCTGTATCTTCCCAGTTGGGTAGCTGGACTCTCCTTCCTTTGTTGTAGATGCTTGCGGTGCGGTTTACCCAGCTGATCTCGGGGTTGAATTTCTTAAGGAAGCCTCGCCCGAAGATCAGGTCAAGCTCTTTTATGTTGGTGATGGGGACAGCAGGTTTCCAGCGCAGTGGCCCGATTTGTAGGTGTAGCACTGCTTCGCCGTACACTGGTAACTTGCTGCCGTCCACCATCGTTGAAGAAAATGCTGAAGGCTTGTACTCTTCTCGACGTCGGTCGATTACTGCCTTGTTGCATACGGTGTGCGATGCTCCGCTGTCCACAACTGCTTGGAGGCGTCGTCCTTTGCAGACGACCTCGAGCACGAGGGGCAGGCCTTGCTAGGAGTACCCAAAGATAGTTTCATTGATTGGGTAATAGGGTACATCCCAGTATTCGTTGCTTCCTACTCCTGAGCTGGCAGCTGGCCGAGGCTGCTTGGAGAAAGGCTCTTCTCCAAGGCTCGGAGTTTCTGTGACGACTGTTCGTGTCGTTGACGAAGTTGCCGAGTTGGATGCATCCGAAGGAGGAGTTCGGGGTTTTCGCAGTTTCTTGTAGACCCCCAGCTTCCTCTTAAGCTGCTTTAGCTCCACCGACGTCTTCCCTAGGGAACGGGTAGTCGCTGTGGGCTGGTGTCGGGAGAGGACGTTGACTCCGTGGAAAGGTCGGCTTCTTTCCACACTCCTTAATTTGGTCCCCAAGTTCTCCGGTACCGGTATGATCTCCACAATTTTCTGCTTCTTTTGGAGTCCCTCCCGAAATTTCTCCAAGGCTCTAGCCCCTGGAGAATTACAGGTTTTCATTAAAGCATCTCTATAAGATAACTTTAATGAATCCTTATAATTTCTTGGGTCTTCAAGGAGTTTCCCCGTCTTGGCAGAGTCCTTTTTCGCGGAGTTAGATTTTTCCTCGACGATTTCCTCTGGCAAAGACTGGTCGTGGGGTGGAGATTTTTCCCCATCATTTTCTCATATTCGCGTCTAATCAGCTGCGTCGATATTGATTTTTCCGGAAGTCCGCGGCCGCTTTCGGATCTTTTCTTTTTCGCCAGCTAGATCCGCAATCACTGGCGAGTCCCGTTTTTTGTCTTCTGATTGGCCGAAGGATATCCGCCACTGTTACGTGCCCGATACTCAGCGCGTGCGGCTTTCATTTTGTTGCAGTCGAAGATTCGATGACCCGACACCCCGCAAAAATCACACGTGAAGTTGGTGTTTTTCGGACGTGGCCGCCCTCCAAACCTGTCGACTTCCATTAGGTCGGCGAACGTGGGGTGAGCCGAGCGGTCGCCCTGTCGCGTACTGCCGACATGCGCTCGTCGTGTCCCGGCGTTGACCATGTCGAAGCATTCCGCGGCCGATACGACGTCACTGTAGCTCGCGTAGTTTGTCGCTGCCACTTGTCGTTTGACTTCGGACTTCGGCCCGGTGAGGTACGACAGTACTTTTTCCCCTTCGGTCAGATCAGGAATGCGGTTATAAAATTCTTCCATCTGCTGCGTGTACTGTGCTACACTCCCGAACTGTCGATGGCGATGATTTTTTTCCCGGGCAAGGAAATCCAAATTTATCAGCTCGAAACGTTTCAGCAGGTCGGTGCAGAACTGCTGCCACATGGCTTTGCCGTGGATGAAGGTGCTATTACCGCCGATCCACTCGAGTGCCGGTCCTCGCATCAGTGTCGCCACGAGTCGTACGCGTTGACCGTCCCAGACTGGCGAGCTCCATCCGACGGTTGCGAAGTAGATCTCCATGCCGGCGATCCATCTGCGGACGTCGGAATTTCGATCGCTCGGATCGAACGGCTCAGGTAGGCGCGGCTTTGGAGCCTCGAGAAACTGCTGCGACTGCTGCGTCGTCGCCATTGTCGTTTCGTGTTGCGCGCCGGGGAGTCGAGTTACTCGCTCGAACTCTTGTCACCAAGCTTCGCGGTCGGCTCGCATCTCCTCCTATAGGGCGGCGATGCTTGCGAAGAGCTGCTGTGTAACTTCGGCGTTGTTGAAGTTCGCCATCCTATTCAAAACACGCGCGGAGGGGGTAATTCGAAAAAGCGCGGAGCTGGTGCTTACCCGAATCGGCGTCGAATTGGTCGCCCCCTGCGGTTTTTCGAGGCAGGAGTCCCGCTGCTGCTGCTTAGCTGAGCGCGGCCGAATGAGAAAAGCTCTGATACCAAGTGTCACAGGATGGAATGTGTCGAGGAAAAGTTCCACTATCGATTGATACAAGGCGCTTTTATACTTCCAGAGTTCATCAAGTAACCAGGTTTATCCTATCCCAAGGGAATAGACCCTTCTAGAAAATAGAATCACCCTGCGTTTAGCCACGCGAGGCTATTGGCTTTAAGGGATTACGACATGATTACGCTAGATATAGCGCGCCAGTACACCCTGGGCCTGGTCGGTGATATAATGATATTAACAGGATAAACCAAAGGTTTTTGGAAAAGGAGGAACAGGAATCCAAATGGAATAAGATAAAGACCAAATGAATCAGGATAAAAAGAGGAATGAAATGGAAAGGGAAGATGGAAAAGAGAAAGGAATGGAACGAGGTCGTACTCTCACAACCTGGGTGACGTCGACCTGCCATACACAGACAGAAGGGGGAGGTGCTTTTGCTCGTTAATCATCACACTCCCCTAAAACCGACGACATGACACCAACTGGCTTACCTGGCGACGCTGGAACTTGAGGTTGAGCGTGTTGAGCTCCCGCAGCACATCCGCCAGAAAGTACAGCAAGAAATGAAACTTCAATGAGATAACTACGTGATACATCTTCGTATCATACTCGTACAGCAGGAGAATGGCGGCGGGGAACACATTAACAAGCCGTTGGATAGCCTCACCGCGACTAAGCCAACGAATCTGGTGGATGCCTTGCATTTCGAGGTTAGTTTTAGTGACGGATTCTTGCAGCTCCTTGAAACGGTTGTGGACGACGATGGACCGGCCGAGCACCTCGGCCAGTGACCGCACGACCTTGTCGACGATGCCTAAGTCTGGGAAACCATCTGTAGTGTCCTTGGCAGCAAGAGCCTCCCTGCAGATTAACAGAAATACTTGATTAGTCTCGGAATAAACTATTAAAATATGCAATTTTCTGGAATGTCGGACTCACCTATGCGCGATGCAGTGGCAGGAAACCAAGTGTGGAATACGGGTGCGCAACCTAGCCACGAGGCCTGCTTGCGCACCCGTTATCACACAGGCTCCATCGGTGCTGCTCGATGCCCTGAGACTCGAGGTGGGTGAGTAGAACGGTTTGCAGAGATGCGGCGTCGCACTTCTTGACGGTGAGATGCCCGAAGAACTCTGTCACCACCGTCGTGTCGCGAAGGACGGTGAGGTAAACAATTATATGTTTACCCCGCCAGCGGTCTGTTGACTCGTCGAGTTGGATGCCCAAGAATGGTGAAGCCCTGATGTGGCTCATTTGCTTGTCGCGCAGGTAAGTGACGATGTTCTCGACCACCTGATTGAAACCGTACCTGCGCATGCATATTAGTACAGGGCCAGTCTTCTGGAAAGCACGTTAAAAATCAACAGTATTTTGGGTTGGTATCACGTAAAACACTTACTCACTCTGGTAGGTACCGTTGTCCTTCACGGGCAGGTCTGGTGTTCCCTGCTCTGCCATGAACTGGACAAGTGACACAACGGGGGCGTCAGATTTGCAGAGGAACATCACAATCGCCATGAGTCGCTTCACTCGCTTTGTCTCATCATCCCCGTTCACGAAGTCGACGATGGACTTCTGCTTCACGTTCTTGGCGTCCTTCTGCTCCTTCCACGCCATCGCCGCCTCACGCTTTTGACTGTGGTGGTGCTTGCACATCATCTGCTTCTATATGTCGATGCCGCCTTCGCCGTTGCGCCCATATTGGTAGTTGGGGTCGTTGTTGTACCCCATACAGATGCTACACTTCATGCATGGACGCCTCTCAGAGGTCTCGGAAATCAGCAGCCATGGGAAGTACCGCTGCCACTGCTCCTTAGCTTTCAACTGGAGCTCCGCGACTGTGAGGGGAAAGGGACCACCGTCGTCGTTGGAGCCGGCAGGAGATGCTCCAGCAGACCGAGATCGCACCTGGACAGGGGGTGTAGACCGAGCCACCGCAGGTCGGCCAAACGTAAGCTTACGCTATCGATATTTCTTGCCAGGAGCGCAGACTGGTAGGACAAGACCGCAATCCACCACAACCCACCACAACTCAACACAACCCACCATAGCTCACCACAACCCACCACAACCAACCACAACCCACCACAACCCACCACAACCCATCACAACCCACCACCACCCACCACAACCCACCACAACTCACCACAACAAAAAACAAACCCTATGGCTTGCACTCGGCTTGTCGTCCTTGTTTGTGTGTGTGCATGCATGGCATGGAATGACTTGTGAGTCTATGTCATTGCTATATAGTGCTTGTGTGTGTGTGTGAATGGTGTATCACAATGTGGTTTGTGTCGGTCAAGACATTAGCGAGTTTTTATAACTCGCATGTCAAGTCGTCGTTTGCGTGTCGCATGCGTTTTTTCTATTTTGTCAAGTGTGAAGTGTCCATCGCATCACAGGTGTGTGCAGCAAACCCTCATCAACTCAAGAAGAACTTATCTTGCAGAATCAAGACCAAGAGCTCAAGATTTCAAGCCCAAAGGAAGTGGAAAAATATAAAAATAGTGAACATAGTAATGCTACTTCGTGTAGTGTTACATTTCACTTGGTCTGTAAGGAATTTTCCATTCCTTACCAAGCGGTACTGCTAGCGCGTACGCTCGAACACACCCGAAGCCTCGGGACTGTTCCAGACCTTCTGACAGAACCGCCTCGGCTTCTCCAGACCTTTCGGTTCGACCTTCGGGAGTTCTCCGGGCCTCGCTTCGTCACTTCGAGACCCTTCGATCTCTTTCCCGAACCTTCCCATCGCATGGTTAGACTAGCTCTGGTGTTCCTATATCTTGGCTTGCCATTCCTTGTATCGTCATTCATTGAGTGAACGTCTCGTTATTCATTTCCGCGCTACTCTGCTTGTTCATTCATAACATGGTCCAGCCCCTTGTTGAGTTTGTTTCGAGTCCCTTCGTGGTTGGGGACTCTGTGGTGGTGTACCACCACCCTGGACCTTGGCTCTTGGGGCTTGTAGAGGCTGAGAACTATCTCAATCTCAATTCTTCTTGCTAAGTTTTTACTACAAAGACTATAGTGGCTCCTATACCTGCTGCCAGTCAAACCGCCATAGCGTCGTCAAATCTTCATGGAAGTTCATGATTCAACTTGCTGCTGATAGGCGACAGCAACGCGCTCGAGATCTAACTTACAAATCACCGTTTGAAGCTCAGATCAGATCGCTATCAATATTTGAAGCCGTCTGACGGAAATCCGACTGTGCACTCTATCTCTCATTTTAGGCACATCTAAGCCTATTGTGATTATAACAAGTGGTATCAGAGCCCCTTGGAGCCACCTCGACCATGCCTAGATCTGGGGAAGGGGGTGGCAGAGGTTCTGGAGGCAGAGAAGATGCCCAAGTACAAGGCCAACACCAAGATCCACCCATTGCTCCCGTGCAACCTAGCCTTGGCCCCTCTAGGGATGAGCCTAGAGTGTTTGGCCTTGACAAGTTCAACGGTGACAACTTTGCTGAGTGGTCCTTCAAGATGGAGAACATCTTTGACCACTATGATCTGCTAGAGGTGATGGAAGGAACGGAGAAGCGCCTTGAGAACGACCCGGAGAAGAGCCCGTGGGTGCGGAAGAGCGCACAAGGCTATCTTCTACTTGGGCAAGCGTTGGGGAGCAGCCAAATCCGTCACATCAAGCCTTTTCAGCGTGAACTAGCCAAGGACCAAAGACATGGGCTGCTCTCAAGGGTTTACACGCTCCTGCAATAGCGGCGGTGGCTGTGGTTTTGGAGCGGCAAATGACAGCACTTCGAATTGACGAAGGTGAACCGGTGGAGGAAGGAGTGCAGAAATTCTTCGACTTACGGACACGGCTCGAAGGAGCTGACCTGAACCACAGTGACCTTCAAAAGAAGACCAAGCTGCTAGCCTGACTTCCGGACTCATGGTCCTCGCTCATCATCAACCTAAATCTAGATCTTCCCCGCCTCTCACTCGAAGATGTGAAGCGGGAAATCTTACAAGAAGATTTCCGCCGTCGCGAATTGGCGGGTCCCGATGGTGCCGGAGTTGCAAGCATGGGCCGTGGGCATGGTCGTGGAAGGGGCAGAGGGCGAGGAGGCAGATTTGACAGCAATAACTTCAATGGAGGCCGTAATTATGGAGGATATGGCAGCAACAACAACAACAATGGCTACGGGCGTGGGCGCGGTCGATTTGATGGCGAATGCCACTTTTGCCACAAGACCGGCCACATGTGGAGAGATTGCTACAGATTGCCTGATAGATGGACCCCTTCTCAAGACCAAGAGGGCAGAGGAGCAAGGGGAGGAAGAGGCAGAGGTCGTGGAGGCCGTGGTGGTCGTGGAAGCGAAGCAGCAAGCATGAAACGTGGAGACTACGAGACGGGCCCGAGTCAAGATCGATACACGGGCCAATTCTTCTTTGTCTCCACGCAAGCGGCAGCTGCAGCAGGAGGTGTGGAAGGCTTTGAGGAGCCAGCTACTGTGGGAAAGGTCACCCTTCACTCTCTGGACTTTTGGGTGATCGATAGCGGCGCCACCTATAGCATGACACCTCGTGTGGACTTGCTCACTGAACTCGAACCGTCGCCGGTCAAGCATGTTACATCGGCTTTGGGGCAGCGAGCAGAGGTGAAAGGCATGGGCAAGACCATGTTCAAGGGTGCTGATGGGAAGATGGTGAGCCTCAAGAACGTGCTTTGGGTGCCCAACCTAGCAGCCAACCTGATTTCCGTGCGGCGTTTGCAAAAAGCCGGCATGGATACATCTTCCACGGGTTCCAAAATATATACCGCGAGGCTTGGTGAGCGGAAGCTTTGGGACCTTCATGAGGACAGGGACATCTAAAATGAGATGTGGCAAATACCAGTGGTCCCCATGCCTAAGGGGAGGCAAGTGGCAGCAAGCGTCAGCACCAAGAGTGAAGCGGTTGGTGGTGGTGATCACGGAAAGCAAAGTGACACCAAGAGTGACTCGAAGGAGTGCAATCTTGGAGAGACCAGCAAGGCGTGTGAACCCAAGGAGAGTGGTGCAGCAGCTAAAGATGGTGGAAATGAGGAGGGGAAGGCTAAGATCAGCAAAGCAGCAGCGGCAAATGAGAAAGGAGAGAGCTTGTGGGGCACAATTGCTAGTGCCGCTTTCTCCAACCCGACTTCCGCTACGGGAGAATGTGATTGGCTGACCTTGCATCGGCGAATGGGGCATGTGGCATTGCCCATTTTGCAGCAGATAGTTAAGCAAGAGATGGTCAGTGGGATACGTGTCAAGGGGGAGCCCAATGAGGTGCTTGGCTATCCAACATGCATGCAAGCCAAGGTCACCCAGTATCCGTTCCATAGCTCGGAGACAACGACGAAGGCACCACTTGATGAGGTGGTGATGGATGTGGTGGGCCCCTTGAAGCTTGAAGCTACTGGATCAGAGTACTTCCTCTCCATTGTGGATGTCTACACTTGCATGACTTGGGTGTATGTGCTGCCCAAGAAGAGTGACGTAGCTGAAACGGTGAAGACCGATTGGTTGCCGATGGTGGAGCGGCAACAAGACCGGCTAGTGAAGGCGATTCGCACTGACCGCGGGGGAGAGTTCCTAAGAAAGGACTTCTCAACTTGGCTGAAGAAGCAGGGCATAAGGCACTCTCTTACCATGCCCTACTCTCCTGCAATTTACGGCATCGCCGAGCGTGCGAATCGGACACTCACGGAGACGGCTCGGGGACTTCTCATTGAAGCCGGTCTACCCAATTACTTTTGGCCGGATGCAGTGCGACATGCTTGTGTGGCCAAGAACAGAGCCTTGAATCATGTGGGAGAAGATAAATGGGTGCCCTATGTGGAGTGGATTGGAAGGAAGCCGAAGGTGGATATGCTTCGGGTGTTCGGGTACATCTGCAAGGCACTTGTGCCTAAGAAACTTCGGCACAACAAGCTTGATGCCAAGGCAACATGGGCCGTGCACCTGGGCATGGCTCAAAACAGCAAGGGATGGCTTCTTTGGGACCCATTTACCAAGAAGTTCCTGGTGAGCAGAGTTTGCAAGTTCATGGAGAACTTACCGTACAAGGAGTGGAAGGCGGAGAACCAAGCGAAGGTTGGTTTGCGGCTTGGAGAGGTGAAGAGTACCGGCTTGGAGCATATGGAGCTGCCCTTGGAGCTGAGTAGCAGCAGCACTAGCACAAGGCAATCTCCTCGAATGAATGGGGGAGAAGAGGAGGAGGAGGTGCAGCAAGGTGATGAGCGTGCACCGTCACGTCTGCCTCGTGCTAGAAGTGCTCGCGGGAACCGACCAGATTTACAGCAACGCCATGAGAGCATCCAAGTTCCTGCAGCAGAGGAGGAAGGAAGGGGGAGAAGGAAGACTCAGCCCCCCAATAGGTTGAGCTATGACCGGCTTGGAAGACCAGCCAACTCAACCTTGACAGGTTCGGCTCTCATGCTAGGCGATGATGCGGAAGGCGAAAGCGAGGAGTGCGCTTTTGCCTTCTTCTCTCCGGTGGAGTTACCGGGGGAGCCTACAAATCCCAAGGAGGCTTGGGAGGGCCCCAATGGGAAGGAGTGGAAGAAGGCCTCAGATGAAGAAATGGGGAGCATCATAGAGAACGACACATTTGACGTGGTGAATCTACCTCCCGGGCGGAAGGCTATCTCTTGCAAGTGGCTCTTCAAGCGCAAGACCAATGCCGACGGCAACATTGGCCGCTACAATAGCAGACTTGTAGCCAAGGGGTACCAGGAGCAGGAGAAGAAGGATTACAATGAAGTATATGCTCCAGTGGTGAAGGGTACAACACTTCGAACTCTCTTCGCCGCGGCGGCCATCAAAGGATGGGTGGTGAAGCAAATGGATATCGTAACGGCCTTTCTCAACGGAGTTTTGGAGGAAGAGACCTACATGGAGCAGCCAGAATGGTACAATAATGGGAGTGGCAGAGTGTGAAAGCTGAAGAAAGTAATCTATGGCCTCAAGCAAGCCCCTAGGCAATGGTACATCAAGCTGCGGGAAGTCTTGGAGGCGATCGGCTTCACTCCCTCAACGGCCGATCAATCGTTGTTCATGATTGGCGAGGGGGAGCAGAGGAGGTTCATGGTGGTTTATGTGGATGACATCCCCATATTCTCACCCTCCTCTGACATTGTGAAGGAGGTGATGCTGAAGCTTCAAGACAAGTTCAAGTGCAAGACCCTCGGTGACGTCAACTACTATGGCTTGTTGGTGAAACCCTATGGCTTGCACTCGGCTTGTTGTCCTTGTTTGTGTGTGTGCATGCATGGCATGGAATGACTTGTGAGTCTATGTCAATGCTATCTAGTGCTTGTGTGTGCGTTTGAATGGTGTATCACAATGTGGTTTGTGTTGGTCAAGACATTAGCGAGATTTCACAACTCGCATGTCAAGTCGTCGTTTGCGTGTCGCATGTGTTTTTCTTTTTTGTCGACTGTGCAGATGTGTGCAGCAAGCCCTCATAAACTCAAGAAGAATTTATCGAGCAGAATAAAGACCAAGAGCTCAAGATTTCAAGCCCAAGGGAAGTGGATAAATATAAAAATAGTGAAAATAGTAATGCTACTTCATGTAGTGTTACATTTCACTTGGTCCAGCCCCTTGTTGAGTTTGTTTCGAGTCCCTTCATGGTTGGGAACTCTGTGGTGGTGTACCACCAGCCTGGACCTCGGCTCTTGGGGCTTGTAGAGGCTGAGAACTATCTACATCTCAATTCTTCTTCCTAAGGTTGTGCTTTTAAGACTATAGTGGCTGCTATACCTCCTGCGAGTCAAACCGCCATAGCATCATCAAATCTTGATGGAATTTCATGATTCAACTTGCTGCTAATAGACGACAGCAACACGCTCCAGGTCCAAATTAAAGATCCCCGTTTTGAAGCACACATCAGATCGGAATCAATATTTGAAGCCGTCTGACGGAAATCTGACTGTGATCTCTACTTCTCATTTTAGGCACATCTGAGCCTATTGTGATTATAACAGGAGCGCCGGGCAGCCCCCCCCAAGGAGCGGGAGCGCCGGGCAGCGCCTGGCAAGCATCTTGAGTGCTGGGCAGCGCCCGCCAAGCAGCTTGAGCACCTGGCAGCGCCCGCCAAGGAGCAAGGAGCGTCGGGCAGCGTCCGCCAAGGAGGGGGAGCGCCGGGCAGCACCCGCCAAGGAGCGGGAGCGCCGGGCAGCGCCTGCGAAGGGGCGGGAGCACCGGTCAGCACCCGCTAAGGAATGGGAGTGCCGGGCAGCACCCGCCAAGGAGCAGGAACACAGGGCAGCACCCGCCAAGCAGCGGGAGAGTAGGGCAGCACCCGCCAAGCAGCGGGAGCGCAGGGCAGCACCCGCCAAGCAGCGGGAGCGCCGAGAAGCCTGCGCCAAGCAGATGGAGCACCGGGCAGCCCGCGCCCAGGAGCGGGAGTGCCGGGAAGCACCCACCAAGGAGCGAAAGCGCCTGGAACCACCCGTCAAGGAGCGGGAGCGACGGGCAGAACCCGCCAAGGAGCGGGAGCGCAGGGCAGCGCCCGCCAAGGAGCGGGAGCGCAGGGCAGCGCCCGCCAAGGAGCGGGAGCGCTGGGCAGCGCCCGCCAAGGAGCGGGAGCGCCGGGCAGCGCCCGGCAAGCAGCGGGAGCGCCGGAAAGCACCCGGCAAGGAGCTTGAGCGACGGACAGCACCCGGAAAGGAGCTTGAGCGCCCGCTAGCGCCCGCCAAACAGCAGGAGCGACGGGCAGCGCCCGCCAAGGAGCGGGAGCGCCTGGTAGCGCCTGCCAAGGAGCTGGAGCGCCGGGCAGCGCCCGCAAGGAGCTTGATCGCCGGGCAGCGCCCGCCAAGCAGCTTGAGCGCCGGGCAGTGCCCGCCAAGGAGCCGGAGCGCCGGGCAGTGCCCGCCAAGGAGCGGGAGGGCCGGGCAGCGCCCGCCAAGGAGCGGGAGCGCCGGGCAGCGCCCGCCAAGGAGCGGGAGCGCCGGGCAGCGCCCGCCAAGGAGCGGGAGGGCCTGGAAGCTTCCCCCAAGGAGCAGGAGCGCCGGGCAGCACCCGCCAAGGAGCGGGAGCGCCGGGCAGCCCCCGCCAAGGAGCGGGAGCGCCGTGCAGCACCCGCCCAGGAGAGGGAGCGCCAGGGAGCACCAGCCAAGCAGGGGGAGTGCCGGGCAGCACCCGCCAAGGAGGGGGAGCACCGGGCAGCGCTCACCAAGCAGCGGGAGCGCTGGGCAGCACCCGCCAAGGAGGGGGAGCGCCGGGCAGCGCCCGCCAAGGAGCGGGAGCGCCGGGCAGCACCCGGAAAGCAGCGGGAGCGCCGGACAGTACCCGGCAAGGAGCTCGAGCCCCAGACAGCACCTGGCAAGGAGCTTGAGCACCGGGCAGCGCCCGCCAAGCAGCGGGAGTGCCGGGCGCCGCCCGCCAAGGAGCGGAAGTGCCGGACAGCGCCCGCCAAGGAGCGGGAGCGCTGGCAACGCCCAGCAAGGAGTTTGAGCGCTGGGCAGCGCCTGCCAAGCAGCGGGAGCGCCGGGCAGCGCCCGCCAAGGAGCGGGAGAGCCGGGCAGCACCCGCCAAGCAGCGGGAGAACCGGGCAGTACCCGCAAAGCAGCAGGGGCGCCGGGCAGCACCCGCCCAGGAGCGGGAGCGCCGGGCAGCACCGGCCAAGGAGAGGGAGCGCCGGGCAGCACTCGTCAAGGAGCGGGAGCGCCGTGCAGCACCCGCCAAGGAGCGGGAGCGCCGGGCAGCACCCGCCCAGGAGCGGGAGTGCCGGGCAGCACCCGCCAAGGAGCGGGAGCGCCGGGCAGCACCCGGCAAGGAGCGGGAGCGCCGGCCAGCGCCCACCAAGAAGCGGGAGAGCCGGGCAGCACCCGCCAAGCGGCGGGAGAACCGGGCAGTACCCGCAAAGCAGCAGGGGCGCCGGGCAGCACCCGCCCAGGAGCGGGAGCGCCGGGCAGTGCCCGCCAAGGAGGGGGAGAGCCGGGCAGCACCCGCCAAGCAGCGGGAGCGCCGGGCAGCACCCGCAAAGCAGCAGGGGCACCGGGCAGCACCCGCCCAGGAGCGGGAGCGCCGGGCAGCACCGGCCCAGGCGAGGGAGCGCCGGGCAGCACTCGTCAAGGAGCGGGAGCGCCGTGCAGCACCCGGCCAGGAGCGGGAGTGCCGGGCAGCACCCGCCAAGGAGCGGGAGCGCCAGGCAGCACCCGGCAAGGAGCGGGAGTGCCGGGCAGCACCCGCCAAGGAGCGGGAGCGCCGGGCAGCACCCGCCAAGCAGCAGGAGCGCCGGACAGCACCCGCCAAGAAGCGGGAACGCCGGGCAGCACCTCCCAGAAGCGGGAGCGCTGGGCAGAACCCGCCCAGCAGCGGGAGCGCCGGGCAGCACCCGCCAAGGAGCGGGAGAGCCGGGCAGCACCCGCCAAGCAGCGGGAGCGCCGGGCAGCACCCGCCAAGCAGCGGGAGAGCCGGGCAGCACCCCCCAAGCAGCGGGAGCGCCGGGCAGCACCCCCCAAGCAGCGGGAACGCCGGGCAGCATCCGCCCAGGAGCAGGAGCGCCGGGCAGCACCCGCCAAGGAGCGGGAGCGAAGGGCAGCACCCGCCAAGGAGCGGGAGCGCCAGGCAGCATCCGCCAAGGAGCGGGAGCGCCGAGCAGCACCCGCCAAGGAGCGAGAGCGCCGGGCAGCACACGCCAAGGAGCGGGAGCGCTGGGAAGTACTCGCCAAGGAGCTGGAGCGCCGAGAAGCATCCGCAAAGCAGCAGGGGCTCCGGGCAGCACCCGGCCAGGAGCGGGAGCGCCGGCAGCACCGGCCCAGGTGAGGGAGCGCCAGGCAGCACCCGTCAAGGAGCGGGAGCGCCGTGCAATACCCGCCAAGGAGCGGGAGCGCCGGGCAGCACCCGCCAAGCAGCGGGAGCACCGGGCAGGAACCCCCCAAGCAGCGGGAATGCCGGGCAGCACCTGCCAAGGAGCCAGAGCGCCGGGCAGGACCCCCCAAGGAGCGGGAGCGCCGGGCAGCACCCGCCCAGGAGCAGGAGCGCAGGGCAGCACCCGCCAAGGAGCGGGAGCGCCGGGCAGCACCCGCAAAGCAGCAGGGGCGCCGGGCAGCACGCGCCCAGGAGCGGGAGCGCCGGGCAGCACCGGCCCAGGGGAGGGAGCGCCGGGCAGCACTCGTCAAGGAGCGTGAGCGCCGTGCAGCACCCGCCAAGGGTCAAGAGCATCGGGCAGCACCCGCCCAGGAGCGGGAGCGCCGGGCAGCACCCGCCAAGGAGCGGGAGCGCCGGGCAGCACCCAGCAAGGAGCAGGAACGCCGGGCAGCACCCGCCAAGGAGCGGGAGCGCCGGGCAGCACCCGCCAAGCAGCAGGAGCGCCGGACAGAACCCGCCAAGAAGCGGGAACGCCCGGCAGCACTTCCCAGGAGTGGGAGCGCCGGGCAGCACCCGCCCAGCAGCGGGAGCGCTGGGCAGCATCCGCCAAGGAGCGGGAGTGCCGGGCAGCACCCGCCAAGGAGCGGGAGCACCGGGCAGCACCTGCCAAGGAGCGGGAGAGCCGGGCAGCATTCCCCAAGCAGCGGGAGAACCGGGCAGTACCCCCCAAGCAGCGGGAACGCCGGGCAGCACCCGCCCAGGAGCGGGAGCGCCGGGCAGCACCCGCCAAGGAGCGGGAGCGCCGGGCAGCACCTGCCAAGCAGCGGGAGCGCCGGGCAGCACCCGCAAAGGAGCGGGAACGCCGGGCAGCACCCGCCCAGGAGCGGGAGCGCCGGGCAGCACCGGCACAGGCAAGGGAGCGCCGGGCAGCATTCGTCAAGGAGCGGGAGCTCCGTGCAGCACCCGCCAAGGAATGGGAGCGCCGGGCAGCACCCGCCAAGCAGCGGGAGCACCGGGCAGCACCCGCCAAGGAGCGGGAGCGCCGGGCAGTACCTGCCAAGCAGCGGGAGCGCCGGGCAGCACCCGCAAAGGAGCGGGAACGCCGGGCAGCACCCGCCCAGGAGCGGGAGCGCCGGGCAGCACCGGCACAGGCAAGGGAGCGCCGGGCAGCATTCGTCAAGGAGCGGGAGCTCCATGCAGCACCCGCCAAGGAATGGGAGCGCCTGGCAGCACCCGCCCAGGAGCGGGAGCGCCGGGCAGCACCCGCCGTGCAGTGGGAGGGCCGGGCAGCACCCGCCAAGGAGCGGGAGCATCGGGCAGCACCCTGCCAGGAGCGGGAGCGTCGGGCAGCACCCGCCCAGAGGCGGCAGCGCCGGGCAGCACCCGCCAAGGAGCGGGAGTGCCGGGCAGCACCCGCCATGGAGCGGGAGCACTGGGCAGCGCCCGCCAAGGAGCGGGAGCGCTGGGCAGCGCCCGCCAAGCTGCGAGAGCATCGGGGAGCACCTGCCAAACAGTGGGAGTGCCGGGCAGCGGGAGCGCCTGCCAAGGAGCGGGAGCACCGGGCAGCACCCGCCAAGGAGCGGGAGCGCCGGGCAGAACCCAACATGGAGTAGGAACGCCGTGCAGCACTTGCCAAGGAGCGGGAGCGCCAGGCAGCACCTGCCAAGGAGCAGGAGCGCCGGGCAGCACACGCCAAGGTGCGGGAGCGCCGGGCAGCATCCGCCAAGCAGCGGGAGCGCCGGGCAGCACCCGCCAAGGAGCGGGAGCGTCGGGCAGCACGCACCCAGGAGCGGTAGCACCGGGCAGCACCCGCCCAGAAGCGGGAGTGCCAGGCAGCACCCGCCACGGAGCGGGAGCGCCGGGCAGCACCCGCAAAGGAGCGGGAGCGCCGGGCAGCCTGGCCAAGCAGTGGGAGCGCCGGGCAGCGCCCGCCAAGCACCGGGAGTGCCGGGCAGCGCCCGCCAAGCAGCGGGAGCGCCGTGCAGCGCCCGCCATGGAGCGGGAGCGCCGGGCAGCGCCCGCCAAGGAGCGGGAGCGCCGGGCAGCACCCGCCAAGCAGCGGGAGCACCAGGGAGCACCCGCCAAGCAGCGGGAGCGCCGGGCAGCACCCGACAAGCAGCGGGAGCGCCGGGCAGCACCCGACAAGCAGCGGGAGTACAGGGCAGCACACGCCAAGAAAAGGGAGCGCCGGGCAGCACCCGCCAAGCAGCGGGAGCGCCGGGCAGCACCCGCCAAGCAGCGGGGGCGCCGGGCAGCACCCGCCAAGCAGCGGGAGCGCCGGGCAGCACCCGCAAAGGAGCGGGAGCGCCGGGCAGCACCCGCGAAGGAGCGGGAGCGCCGTGGAGCACCCACCAAGGAGCGGGAGCGCCGTGCAGCACCCGCCAAGGAGCGTGAGCGCCATGCAGCACCCGCCAAGCAGCGGAGCGCCGGGCAGCCCCGGCCAAGCAGCGGGAGCGCCGGGCAGCGCCCGCAAAGGAGCAAGAGAGCCGGGCAACGCACGCCAAGCAGCGGGAGCGCAGGGCAGCGCCCACCAAAGAGGGGAGCGCCGGGTGGCGCCCGCCACGGAGCGGGAGCGCCGGGCAGCACTTGCCAAAGAGCGGGAGCGCCAGGCAGCGCCCATCAAGCAGCAGGAGGGCCGGGGAGCACCCGCCAAGCAGCGGGAGCACTGGGCAGCACTCGCCGAGGAGCGGGAGCGCCGCGCAGCACCCACCCAGCAGCGGGAGCGCCGGGCAGCACCCGCCAAGCAGCGGGAGCGCCGTGTAGAACCCGCCAAGGAGCGGGAGCGCCGGGCAGCACCCGCAGGGCAGCGGGAGCGCTGGGAGCAGGAGCGCGGGGCAGCACCCGCCCAGCAGCGGTAGCGCCGGGCAGCACCCGCGAAGCAGCGGGAGAGCCGGGCAGCACCACCCAAGCAGCGGGAGCGCCGGGCAGCACCCCCCAAGAAGCGGGAACGCCGGGCAGCATCCGCCCACGAGCAGGAGCGCCGGGCAGCACCCGCCAACGAGCGGGAGCGAAGGGCAGCACCCGCCAAGGAGCGGGAGCGCCAGGCAGCATCCGCCAAGGAGCGGGAGCGCCGAGCAGCACCCGCCAAAGAGCGGGAGCGCCGGGCAGCACCCGCCAAGGAGCGGGAGGGCTGGGCAGTACCCGCCAAGGAGTTGGAGCGCCGGGCAGCACCCGCAAAGCAGCAGGGGCTCCGGGCAGCACCCGGCCAGGAGCGGGAGCGCCGGCAGCACCGGCCCAGGCGAGGGAGCGCCGGGCAGCACCCGTCAAGGAGCGGGAGCGCCAGGCAACACCCGCCAAGGAGCGGGAGCGCCGGGCAGCACCCGCCCAGGAGCGGGAGCGCCGGGCAGCACCCGCCAAGCAGCGGGAGCACCGGGCAGCACCCCCCAAGCAGCGGGAACGCCGGGCAGCACCCGCCCAGGAGCGGGAGCGCCGGGCAGCAACCGCCAAGGAGCGGTAGCGCCGGGCAGCACCCCCCAAGGAGCGGGAGCGCCGGGCAGCACCCACCCAGGAGCAGGAGCGCAGGGCAGCAACCGCCAAGGAGCGGGAGCGCCGGGCAGCACCCCCCAACGAGCGGGAGCGCCGGGCAGCACCCGCCAAGAAGCGGGAGTGCCGGGCAGCACCCGCCAAGGAGAGGGAGCTCCGGTCAGCAACCGCCCAGGAGCAGGAGTGCCGGGCAGCACCACCCCAGGAGCGGGAGCGCCGTGCAGCACCCGCCAAGGAGCGGGAGCGCCTGGCAGCACCTGCCAAGGAGCGGGAGCGCCGGGCAGCACCCGCAAAGTAGCAGGGGCGCCGGGCAGCACCCGCCCAGGAGCGGGAGCCCCGGGCAGCACCGGCCCAGGCGAGGGAGCGCCGGGCAGCACTCTTCAAGGAGTGTGAGCGCCGTGCAGCACCCGCGAAGGGTCGGGAGCGCCGGGCAGCACCCGCGAAGCAGCGGGAGCGCCGGACAGAACCCGCCAAGAAGCGGGAACGCCCGGCAGCACCTCCCAGGAGCGGGAGCGCCGGGCAGCACCCGCCCAGCAGCGGGAGCGCGGGGCAGCACCCGCCAAGGAGCGGGAGCGCCGGGGAGCACCCGCCACGGAGCGGGAGCGCCGGGCAGCACCCGCCCAGGAGCGGGAGCGCCGGGCAGCACCCGCCATGCAGCGGGAGCACCAGGGAGCACCCGCCAAGCAGCGGGAGCGCCGTGCAGAACCCGCCAAGGAGCGGGAGCGCCGGGCAGCACCCGCAGGGCAGCGGGAGCGCTGGGAGCAGGAGCGCGGGGCAGCACCCGTCAAGCAGCGGGAGCGCCGGGTTGCACCCGCCAAGCAGCGGGAGAGCCGGGCAGCACCGCCCAAGGAGCAAGAGCGCCGGGCAGCACCCCACAAGCAGCGGGAAAGCCGGGCAATATCCGCCCAGGAGCAGGAGCGCCGGGCAGCACCCGCCAAGGAGCGGGAGCGCCGGGCAGCACCCGCAAAGCAGCAGGGGCTCCGGGCAGCACCCGGCCAGGAGCGGGAGCGCCAGCAGCACCGGCCCAGGCGAGGGAGCGCCGCGCAGCACCCGTCAAGGAGCGGGAGCGCCGTGCAACACCCGCCAAGGAGCGGGAGCGCCGGGCAGCACCCGCCCAGGAGAGGGAGCGCCGGGCAGCACCCGCCAAGCAGCGGGAGCACCGGGCAGCACCCCCCAAGCAGCGGGAACGCCGGGCAGCACCCGCCCAGGAGTGGGAGCGCCGGGCAGCACCCGCCAAGGAGCGGGAGTGCCGGGCAGCACCCCCCAAGGAGCGGGAGCGCCGGGCAGCACCCGCCCAGGAGCAGGAGCGCAGGGCAGCACCCGCCAAGGAGCGGGAGCGCCGGGCAGCACCCCCCAAGGAGCGGGAGCGCCGGGCAGCACCCGCCAAGAAGCGGGAGCGCCGGGCAGCACCCGCCAAGGAGCGGGAGCGCCGGGCAGCACCCACCAAGGAGAGGGAGCTCCGGTCAGCAATCGCCCAGGAGCAGAAGTGCCGGGCAGCACCCCCCCAGGAGCGGGAGCGCCGTGCAGCACCCCCCCAGCAGCGGGAGCGCCGTGCAGCACCCGCCAATGAGCGGGAGCGCAAGGCAGCACCCGCCAAGGAGCGGGAGCACCGGGCAGCACCCGCAAAGGAGCGGGAGCGCCGGGCAGCACCCGCCCAGGAGCGGGAGCGCCGGGCAGCACTCTTCAAGGAGCGTGAGCGCCGTGCAGCACCCGCCAAGGGTCGGGAGCGCCGGGCAGCACCCGCCCAGGAGCGGGAGCGCCGGGCAGCACCCGCCAAGGAGCGGGATCGCCGGGCAGCACCCCGTAAGGAGCGGGAGCACCGGGCAGCACCCGCCAAGGAGCGGGAGCGCCGGGCAGCACCCGCCAAGCAGCGGGAGCGCCGGACAGAGCCCGCCAAGAAGCGGGATCGCCCGGCAGCACCTTCCAGGAGCGGGAGCGCCGGGCAGCACCCGCCCAGCAGCGGGAGCGCCGGGCAGCACCCGCCAAGGAGCGGGAGTGCCGGGCAGCACCCGCCAAGGAGCGGGAGCACTGAGCAGCACCCGCCAAGCAGCGGGAGAACCGGGCAGTACCCCCCAAGCAGCGGGAGCGCCGGGCAGCGTCCGCCAAGGAGCGGGAGCGCCGGGCAGCACCCGCCAAGGAGCGGGAGCGCCAGGCAGCACCCGCCAAGGAGCGGGAGCGCCGGGCAGCACCCGCCAAGGAGCGGGAGCGCAAGGCAGCACCCGCAAAGCAGTTGGGGCTCCGGCCAGCACACGCCCAGGGCCAGGCAGCACCCGCCAAGCAGCGGGAGCGCCGGGCAGCACCCGCCAAGGAGCGGGAGCGCCGGGCAGCACCCGCGAAGGAGCGGGAGCGCCGTGCAGCACCCACCAAGTGGCGGGAGCGCCGTGCAGCACCCGCCAAGGAGCGGGAACGCCGTGCAGCACCCGCCAACCAGCGGGAGCGCCGTGCAGCCCCGGCCAAGCAGCGGGAGCGCCGGGCAGCGCCCGCAAAGGAGCGGGAGAGCCGGGCAGCGCCCGCCAAGCAGCGGGAGCCCCGGGAAGCGCCCACCAAAGAGGGGAGCGCCGGGTAGTGCCCGCCAAGGAGCGGGAGCGCCGGGCAGCACCCGCCAAGGAGCGGGAGCGCCGGGCAGCGCCCGTCAAGCAGCGGGAGGGCCAGGGAGCACCTGCCAAGCAGCGGGAGCACTGGGCAGCACCCGCCAAGGAGCGGGAGCGCCGCGCAGCACCCACCCACCAGCGGGAGCGCGGGGCAGCGCCCGTCAAGCAGCCGGAGGGCCGGGGAGCACCCGCCAAGCAGCGGGAGCGCCGTGCAGAACCCGCCAAGGAGCGGGAGCGCCGGGCAGTACCCGCAGGGCAGCGGGAGCGCTGGGAGCAGGAGTGCGGGGCAGCGCCCGCCAAGGAGCGGGAGCGCCGGGCAGCACCCGCCAGAGAGTGGGAAGCGTCCGCCAAGGAGTGGGAGCGCCGGGGAGCGCCCGCCAAGCAGAAGGAGCGCCCGCCAAGCAGCGGGGGCGCCAGGGAGCACCCGCCAAGCTGCGGGAGCGCCGGGCAGCACCCGCCAAGGAGCGTGAACGCCGTTCAGCACCCGCCAAGCAGCGGGATGGCCGGGCAGCATCCGCCAAGAAGCGGAAGCGTCGGGCAGCACCCGCCCAGGAGCGGGAGAGCAGGGCAGCACCCGCCCAGGAGCGGGAACGCCGGGCAGCACCCGCCCAGCAGCGGGAGCGCCAGGCAGCACCCGCCAAGGAGCGGGAGCGCCGGGCAGCGCCGACCAAGCAGCGGGAGCGCCGGGCAGCGCCCCCCAAGGAGCGGTAACGCCGGGCAGCGCCCACCAAGGAGAGGGAGCGCCGGGCAGCGCCCGCCAAGGAGCTGGAGCGCCGGGCAGCACCCGCCCAGGAGCGGGAGCGTCGGGAAGCACACGCCAAGGAGCGGGAGCGCCGGGAAGCACCCGCCAAGGAGCGGGAGCGCTGGGCAGCACCCCCAAGGAGCAGGAGCGCCGGGCAGCACCCGCCAAGCAGCAGGAGCGCCGGGCAGCAGCCGCGAAGGGTCGGGAGCGTCGTGCTGCACCCGCCAAGGAGCGGGAGGGCCGGGCAGCACCCGCCAAGCCGCGGGAGCGCCGGGCAGCACCCGCCAAGGAGCGGGAGAGTCGGGCAGCACCCACCCAGGAGCGGGAGCGCAGGGCAGCACCCGCCCAGGAGCGGGAGCGCTGGCCAGCACCCGCCCAGCAGCGGGAGCGCCGGGCAGCTCCCGCCAAAAAGCGGGAGCGCCGGGCAGCACCCGCCAAGGAGAGGGAGCGCCGGGCAGCACCCACCAAGGAGGCGGAGTGCCGGGCAGCACCTGCCAAGCAGCGTGAGCGCCGGGCAGTGCCCGCCAAGGAGTGGGAGCGCCGGGCAGCGCCCGCCAAGCAGTGGGAGCGCCGGGCAGCGCCCACCAAGCAGGGGGAGCGCCGGGAAGCGCCCGCCAAGCAGTGGGACCGCCGGGCAGCGCCCGCCAAGGAGCGGGAGCGCCGGGCAGCGCCCGCCGAGGAGCGGGAGTGCCGGGCAGCACCCGCGGGCAGCACCCGCCGAGCAGCGGGAGCGCCGGGCAGTACCCGCCCAGGAGGGGGAGCACCGAGCAGCACCCGCCAAGGAGCGGGAGCGCTGGGCAGCACCCGCCAATTAGCGGGAGCGTCGGGCAGCACCCGCCCAGGAGCGGGAGCGTCGTGCAGCACCCGCCACGGAGCTGGAGCGCCGTGCAGCACCCGCCAAGGAGCGGGAGCATCGGGCAGCACCCGCCCAGGAGCGGGAGCGCAGGGCAGCACCCGCCCAGGAGTGGGAGCGACGGGCAGCACCCGCCCAACAGCGGGAGCGACGGGCAGCACCCGCCATGGACCTGGAGCGCCGGGCAGCACCCCCCAAGGAGCGGGAGCGCCGGGCAGCACCCGCCAAGGACTGGGAGTGCCGGGCAGCACCCGCCAAGGAGGGGGAGCGACGGGCAGCACCCTCCAAGCAGCGGGAGCGCCGGGCAGCGCCCGCCAAGGAGAGGGAGCGCTGGGCAGCGCCCGCCAAGCAGCGGGAGCGCCGGGGAGCGCCCGCCAAGCAGCGGGAGCGCTGGGTAGCGCCCGCCAAGGAGCGGGAGCACCGGGCAGCGCCCGTCGAGGAGCGGGAGTGCCGGGCAGCACCCGCAGGGAGCACCCGCCAAGCAGCGGGAGCGCCGGGCAGTACCTGCCAAGCAGCGGGAGCGCCGGGCAGCAACCGCCAAGCAGCGGGTGCGCCGTTCAGCACCCGCCCAGGAGCGGGAGCGCCGGGCAGCACCCGCCAAGGAGCGGGAGCGCCGGGCAGCACCCGCCAAGCAGCGGGAGCGCCGGGCAGCACCCGCCATGCAGCGGGAGCGCCGTGCAGCACCCGTCAAGCAGCTGGAGCGCCGGGCAACACCGGTCGAGCAGTGGGAGTGCCGGGCAGCACCCGCCAACTTGCGGGAGCGCCGGGCAGCGCCCGCCAAGCAGCGGGAGCGCCGGGAAGCGCCCACCAAGGAGCGGGAGCGCTGGGAAGCGCCCCCCAAGGAGCGGGAGCGCCGGGCAGCGCCCGCCGAGGAGCAGGAGTGCTGGGAAACACCCGCGGGCAGCACCCGCCAAGCAGCGGGAGTGCCGGGCAGCACCCGCCAAGCAGCGGGAGCGCCGGGCAGCAACCGACAAGCAGTGGGAGCGCCGGGCACCACCCGCCCATGAGCAGGAGCGCTGAGCACCACCCGCCAAGGAGCGGGAGCGCCGGGCAGCACCCGCGAAGGATCGGTAGCGGCGTGCAGCACCCGCCAAGGAGCGGGAGCGCCGGGCAGCACCCGCCAAGGAGCGGGAGCGCCGGGCAGCATCCGCCAAGCAGCGGGAGAGCCGGGCAGCACCCGCAAAGGATCGGGAGCATGGGGCAGCACCCACCGAGGAGCAGGAACGCAGGGCAGCACCCGCCCTGGAGCGGGAGCGCCGGGCAGCACCCGCCCAGCAGCGGGAGCGCCGGCCAGCACCCGCCAAGAAGCGGGACCACCGGGCAGCACCCGCCAAGGAGCGGGAGCGCCGGGCAGCACCCGCCAAGCAGCGGGAGCGCCGGGCAGCACCCGCCAAGGAGCGGGAGGGCCGGTCAGCACCTGCCAAGCAGCAGGAGTGCCGGACAGCGCCCGCCAAGCAGCAGGAGCGCGGGGCAACGCCCGCCAAGGAGGGGGAGTGCCGAGCAGCACCCGCAGGCAGCACCCGCCAAGCAGCAGGAGCGCTGGGCAGTAACCGCCAAGCAGCGGGAGCGCCGGGCAGCAACCGCCAAGCAGCGGGAGCGCCGGGCAGCACCCGCCCAAGAGCAGGAGTGCCAGGCAGCACCCGCCAAGGAGCGGGAGCGCCGGGCAGCACCCGCCAAGGAGCGGGAGCGCCGGGCAGCACCCGCCAAGCAGCTAGTGTATGGCCTCAATGCCATCATGGCTTGTTCCCAGTTCCAAAATCTTAGTGGTTGGGATTTTAGAGTATGTCAACTATTGTCCCATGTCTAAACACTTGAGCGTTTCCCAACAAAACCTCAACTTTCCATTTTTTTTTTCATATACGGAGCAATTTCTAAGCCCTTGTTTTGCTTGATCAATTAGTTCCTGGGCTCAAGAGAATCCTGGCTTGTGCTAAGATCCAAACCCTAAGAGTGCAAAAAATTATGGTATCGTATGTGTCCTTTTCCTGTATTTGAGCAATTTCCTACGAGACCCCAACTTGGTTATCTTGCTATTAAGCATGCTCAAACATCTTACCTTTTGCATGCATGGTTAGTGAAGGGGCTCAAGAGCATGCTGGCTTCTGCTCGGATTCAAATCCCAGGTGTGTGGGAAGTTTTGGTATCTCAAGCGTTGTCGCATGTCCAAGTTCTTGAATGGTACCCCACCAAACAACAACCTGTTTTTTCTCTTAGGTTCTTTGTTCATAAAAACTCATTCCTTTTTCTCATAGGTTCTTTGTGCAAAAATTTATGGTATCATATGTGTTCCTTTTTCTAGTACTTGAGCATTTTCCTATGAGACCCCTGTTGTGTGATGTCATCATATGCTATCACATTCTGTCTGCCTCCCATCCCATGTTTTCAACTTGCATGTGTGGTTTGACCGTGTGCAAGAATTTGTGTGTGGTGTGTTCTGGAGTTTGGGAATGTATTTTTTGTTATTTTTGTTTGAGCAGGTATTTGTCATGATAGATCTTCAGAAGATCTTTCCGACGCAACAAGAATCGCTTCAATCGGAGCAAGAACGCGAAAGCTATGAAGATTCAAACTTCATGAGCTTGCGTTACAATTGCGGCGGTTACAAAGTGAAGTTGTGGGGTGACTCTATATGGAATTGGGACCTTTGGGGTTGAGGAAATTCGTCACTCTACTGTAACAGCTGCAAATTGGTTGGGAACAACCAAGCTAGGTTGGCAAGGGTGGCCAATTTGGATGGATTGGTTGGGAAGGGACAAATGTCAAAGTTATGGTTCCTATAAGGGGGGAATCTTTGTGCTTATGGGGTTTCCTTGGTTGGGGACACTCTTAGGACATTCGCTCTCATCCCTCTCTTCTATCCCAACCTCTCTCTTGCTCCTGTAATTCCTTGTGAGATTCTTGAACTTTGATTGAACTTTTGAGATTGAGTTAAGTTCTCCTCCTACAGCTTACCCCCCAATGCGTCGAAAGCCATAGCGTCGCGAATACTTCATCAATCAACGTGATTCAAATTGGGAACGGTAGCTGAGATTAAGAGCTACATTATATCCGAGTTGCGCGACATTCCAACAGCTAGTGTTTTGTCGACGTCGTTTCTTGTGAAGACGTTTATTCTGTCCAGAATTTCGGATTTATATTTTGAGTAATTCTAGCTCCTAAGTTCACCTAGACTCCGTCCTTAATCCTAACAACCCAAACTTGGTTATCTTGGTATTGAGCGTGCTCAAACATCTGACTTTTTGCATGCATGGTTAGTGAATGGGCTCAAGAGCATGCTGGCTTGTGCTCGGATTCAAATCCCAGGTGTGTGGGAAGTTTTGGTATCCCAAGCGTTGTCGCATATCCGAGTTCTTGAGTGGTACCCCACCAAACAACAACCTGTTTTTTTCACTTAGGTGCTTTGATCATGAAAACTCATTTCTTTTGCATACATAGCTAGTGTATGGCCTCAAGCGCATAATGGCTTGTGCCCAGATCCAAAATCCTTGTGGTTGGAAAGTAAGAGCATGGCAACTATTGTCCCATGTCTAAACACTTGAGCTTTTCCCAACAAAACCTCAACTTTCCATTTTGTTTTTCATATACGGAGCAATTTCTAAGCCCTTGTTTTGCATGATCCGTTAGTGCATGGGCTCAAGATAATCCTGGCTTGTGCTCAGATCCAAAACCTAAGAGTGCAAAATAATATGGCATCGTATGTGCTCCATTTTCCAGTACTTGAGCATGTTCCTATGAGACCCCAACTTGGTTATCTTGCTATTGAGCGTGCTCAAACATCTGACTTTTTGCATGCATGGTTAGTGAATGGGCTCAAGAGCATGCTGGCTTGTGCTCGGATTCAAATCCCAGGTGTGTGGGAAGTTTTGGTATCCCAAGCGTTGTCGCATATCCGAGTTCTTGAGTGGTACCCCACAAAACAACAACCTGTTTTTTTCACTTAGGTGCTTTGTTCATGAAAACTCATTCCTTTTGCATACATAGCTAGTGTATGGCCTCAAGCGCATGATGGCTTGTGCGCAGATCCAAAATCCTTGTGGTTGGAAAGTAAGAGTATGGCAACTATTGTCCCATGTTTAAACACTTGAGCGTTTCCCTACAAAACCTCAACTTTCCATTTTGTTTTTGAGATACTGAGCAATTTCTAAGCCCTTGTTTTGCATGATCCGTTAGTGCATGGGCTCAAGATAATCCTGGCTTGTGCTCAGATCCAAAACCTAAGAGTGCAAAAAACTATGGTATCGTATGTGTTCCATTTTCCAGTACTTGAGCACTTTCCTACGAGACCCCAACTTGGTTATCTTGCTATTGAGCGTGCTCAAATATCTGACTTTTTGCATGCATGGTTAGTGAATGTGCTCAAGAGCATGCCGGCTTGTGCTCGGATTCAAAACCCAGGTGTGTGGGAAGTTTTGGTATCTCAAGCGTTGTCGCATGTCCAAGATCTTGAGTGGTACCCCACCAAGCAACAACCTGTTTTTTATCTTAGGTTCTTTGTTCATTAACACTCATTCCCTTTGCATACATAGCTAGTGTATGGCCTCAAGACCATCATGGCTTGTGCCCAATTCATAAATCCTAGTGGTTGGGAATTTAGAGTATGTCAACTATTGTCCCATGTCCAAATACTTGAGCGTTTCCCAACAAAACGACTACTTTCCATTTTGTTTTTTAGATACTGAGCAATTTCTAAGCCCTTGTTTTGCATGATCAGTTAGTGCATGGGCTCAAGATAATCCTGGCTTGTGCTCAGATCCAAAACCTAAGAGTGCAAAAAACTATGGTATCGTATGTGTTCCTTTTTCCAGTACTTGAGCAATTTCCTACGAGACCCCAACTTGGTTATCTTGCTATTGAGCGTGTTCAAACATCTGACTTTTTGCATGCATGGTTAGTGAATGGGCTCAAGAGCATGCTGGCTTGTGCTCGGATTCAAATCCCAGGTGTGTGGGAAGTTTTGGTATCCCAAGCATTGTCGCATATCCACACGGTCTAAAATCCCACCACCACCCAGTTCAAACTCCCACCACCACCCGGTCTGAACTCCAACCACCACCGGGTCTAAACTCTCACCACCACCGAGTCTAAACTCCCACCACCACCCGGTCTAAAGTCTCACCACCAACCGGTCCAACATCAAACCACCACCCCGTCCAAACTCCCACCACCACCTGGTCTAAACTCCCACCAACACCCAATCCAAACTCCCACCATATCCGGTCTAAGATCCCACCAACAACCGGTCTAACCTCCCATCACCACCCGGTCCAAACTCCCACCACCACCCAAGGTAAACTTCCACCACCACCCGGTCTAAACTCCCAGCACGACTCGGTCTCATCTCCTTCCACCACCCGGTCTTAATTCCCACCACCACACGGTCTAATGTCCCACCACCACCCAGTCTAAACTCCCACCACCACCTGGTCTAAACTCCCACCACCACCCGGTCTACACTCCCCCCACCATTCGGTCTACACTCCAACCACCATCCGGTCTAAACTTCCACCACCACCGGGTCCAAACTCCCAACACCACCCGGTCTAAACTCCCACCACCACCCGGTCTAAACTCCCACCACCACCCGCTCTAATTTCCCACCATCACCAATTCTAAACTCCCACCACCACCCGGTCTAAACTCCCACCACCACCCAGTCTAAACTCCCACCACCACCCGGTCTATACTCCCACCACAACCCGGTCTAAACTACCACCACCACCCGGTTGTAACTCCCACCACGATCCGGTCTAACCTCCCACTACCACCCAGTTTAAACTCCCACCATCACCGGGCCTAAACTCCCACCACAAGCCGGTCTAAGTTCCCACCACCACCCAGTCTAAACTCCCTACACCACCTGGTCTAAACTCCCACCACCAACGGGAAAAAACTCCCACCACCACCCTGTCTAAACTCGCACCAACACCTGGTTTAAACTCCTTCACAACCCGGTCTAAACTCCCACAACCAATGGGAAAGAACTCCCACCACCACCCTGTCTAAACTCCCAGCATGACTCAGTCTCAACTCCTTCCACCACCCGGACTAAAATCCCTCCACCACCCAGTCTAAACTCCCACCACCACCTGGTCTAAACACCATCACCACCTGGTCTTAACTCCAACCACCACCCGGTCTAAACTCACTCCACCAACCGGTCTAAACTCCCACCACCACCCGGTGTAAACTTCCACCACCACCCGGTCGAAACTCCCACTTCCACCCGGTCTAAACTCCCACCACCATCCGGTCTCAACACCCACCACCACCCGATCTAAACTCCCACCACCATATGGTCTAAACTCCCACCACCACCTGGTCTAAACTCCCACCACAATCCGGTCTAAGTTCCCACCACCACCCGGTCTAAACTCCAACCACCACCGGGTCTAAACTCTCACCACTACCGGTTCTAAACTCCCACCACTCCCTGGTCTATATTCAAACCACCACCGGGTCTACACTCCCACCACCACCTGGTCAAGACTCCCACAACCATCCGGTCTAAACTCCCACCACCACCCGGTCAAAACTCCAACCACCACCGGGTCTAAACTCCCACCACCACCCGGTCTAAAGTCTCTCCACAAACCAGTCCAAAATCAAACCATTACCCGGTCTAAACTCCCACCACCACCCAGTCTAGACTCCCACCAGCACCCAATCCAAACTCCCACCATATCCGGTCTAAAATCCCACCACGAACCGGTCTAAGCTCCCACCACCAACCGGTCTAAACTCCCACCACCACCCGGTGTAAACTTCCACCACCACCTGGTCCAAACTCCCACCAACATCCGGTCTAAACACCCAGCACGACTCGGTCTCATCTCCTACCACCACCCGGTCTTAATTCCCACCACCACCCGGTCTAATGTCCCACCATCACCCGGTCTAAAATCCCACCACCACCTGTCTATACTCCCACTACCACCCAGTCTAAACTCCCACCACCACCTTGTCTAAACTCCCACCACCACCCGGTCTACACTCCCAGCACCATCCGGTCTACACTCCTACCACCATCCAGTCTAAACTCCCACCACCACCCGGTCCAAACTCCCACCACCACCCGGTCCAAACTCCCACCACCACCCGGTCTAAACTCCCACCACAACCCGGTCTAACTTCCCACAACCACTCGGTCTAAAATCCAACCACCACCCGGTCTAAACTCCCACCACCACCCGGTCTAAACACCCACCACCACCCGGTCTAAACACCCACCACCACCCGGTCTAATTTCCCACCATCACCCATTCTAAACTCCCACCACCACCCGGTCTAAACTCCTCCCATCACCGGTCTAAACTCCCACCACCACCCGGTCTAAACTCCCACCATCACCCCGTCTAAACTCCCACCACCACCCGGTCTAAACTCCCACCACCACCCGGTCTAAACTCCCACCACCACCTGGTTGTGACTCCCACTACCACCCAGTTTAAACTCCCACCATCACCGGTCTAAACTACCACCACCACCCGGTCTAAACTCGCACCAACACCCGGTTTAAACTCCCTCACAACCTGGTATAAACTCCCACAACCAATGGGAAAAAACTCCCACCACCACCCTGTCTAAACTCCCAGCATGACTCAGTCTCAACTCCTTCCACCACCCGGTCTAAAATCCCTCCGCCACCCGGTCTAAACTCCCACCACCACCCGGTCTAAACACCCTCACCACCTAGTCTTAACTCCAACCACCACCTGGTCTAAACTCAGTCCACCAACCGGTCTAAACTTCCACCACCACCCAGTGTAAACTTCCACCACCACTTGGTCTAAACTCCCACCACCATCCGGTCTAAACACCCACCACCACCCAGTTTAAAATCCCACCACCACCCGATCTAAACTCCCACCACCATGTGGTTTAAACTCCCACCATCACCTGGTCTAAACTCCCACCACAACCCGGTCTAAGTTCCCACCACCACCTGGTCTAAACTCCAACCACCACCGGGTCTAAAATCTCACCACCACCGGGTCTAAACTCCCACCACTATCTGGTCTATATTCAAACCACCACCGAGTCTACACTCCCACCACCACCCGGTCAAGACACCCACAACCATCCGGTCTAAACTCCCACCACCACCCGGTCAAAACTCCCACCACCACCGGGTCTAAACTCCCACCGCCACCCGGTCTAAACTCCCACCAGCACCCAATCTAAACTCCCACCATATCCGGTCTAAAATCCACCACCAACCGGTCTAAGCTCCCACCACCACCCGGTGTAAACTCCCACCACCACCCGGTCTAAACTCCCACCAGCACCCAATCCAAACTCCCACCATATCCGGTCTAAAATCCCACCACCAACCGGTCTAAGCTCCCACCACCACCCGGTCTAAACTCCCACCACCACCCAGTCAAAACTCCCTCACCACCCAGTCTAAAATCCAACCACCACCCGGTCTAAACTCCCACCACCACCCGGTCTAAACTCTCACCACCAACCGGTCTAAACGACCACCACCACCCGGTTTAAACTCCCACCACCACCCGGTCTAAACTCCCACCAGTACCGGATCCAAACTCCCACCATCATCCGGTCTAAACTTCCACCACCACCAGGTCCAAACTCCCACCACAACCCGGTCCAAACTTCCTCACCACCCGGTCTAAAATCCAACCACCACTCGGTCTAAACTCCCTCCACCAACCGGTCTAAACTCCCACCACCACCCAGTCTAAACTCCCACCACCACCCGGTCTAAACTCCCACCAGCACCCGATCCAAACTCACACCATCATCCGGTCTAAACATCCACCACCAACCGCTCTAAAATCCCATCACCATCCGGTCGAAACTCCCACCACAACCCGGTCCAAACTCCCTCACCACCCGGTCTAAAATCCAACCACCACCCTGTCTAAACTCCCTCCACCAACCGGTCTAAACTCCCTCCACCAAACCGGTCTAAACTCGCACCACAACCCGGTCTAAACTCCCACCAGCACCCGATCCAAACCCCCACCATCATCTGGTCTTAACTCCCACCACCAACCGGTCTAAACTCCCACCATCACCCGGTCTAAACTCCCACCACCAACATGTCTAAACTCCCCCCACCATCCGGTCTATACTCCCACCACCAACCGGTCTAAACGACCACCACAACCCATTCTAAACTTGCACCACCACCGGGTTGAAACTCTTACCAGCACCCGATCCAAACTCCCACCATCATCCGGTTTAAACTCCCACCACCAATCGGTCTAAACTCCCACCACCACGTGGTCTAAACTCCCACCACCAACAGGATTAAATTCCCACCACCACCCGGTCTAAACACCAAACACCACATGGTCTAAACTCCCAGCACGTCTCAGTCTCAACTCCTACCACCACCCGATCTAGATTCCCACCACCACATGGTCTAAAATCCCACCAACGCATGGTCTAAACTCCCACCACCATCCGTTAGTACTCCCACCACGAGCCAGTCTACACTCCCACAACCATCGAGTCTGAACTCCCACCACCACCTGGTCTAAACTCCCACCACTACCTGGTCTAAACTCCCACCACCACTGTCACAGGATCGAATGTGTCGAGGTTTTAGGGTTTAGGGTTTAGATTGCACTATCCTAAACCTTAAATCCCACCCTTAACCCTAAACCCTTGCACTATCGATTGATACAAGGTGCTTTTATACTTCCAGAGTACATCAGGTAACCACGTTTATCCTATCCAAGGGAATAGACCCTTCTAGAAAATAGAATCACCCTGCGTATAGCCACGCGAGGTTATTGGCTTTAAGGGATTCCGGCAGGATTACGCTAGATATTGAGCACCGCTATATCCCGAGCCTGGTCAGTGATACTACAACAGCAGAATAAACCAAAGGATAATGGAAAATGGAGAATTGGAAACCAAATGAGATGGGATAAAAAGAGAAATGAAATAGAAAGGAAATAAGGAAAGGCCAGTGGTGTAACGGGGTCGTACTCTCACACTTCCCCCCCTCAAAGCTGGGTGGTAGAAGTAACACCCTGCTTGACAAGGTAGTCATGAAGAGGACGATGGGCGTTACCCATGTCGGTCTCAGGTACCCAGCTGTCCTCAGAAGGATCATAAGCCTTCCAACGAATAAGAAGCTCCACGGTGCCATTCCGACCACGGCGGTGTGCAAGCACGGACTCGACCTCATACTCGTGTTCATTCAGGACGAGGACGGGCGGCGGCGGCGGCGGTTGGCGTCCGACGAAGATCGCGTTCGGATCCCGATAGGGCTTCAGAAGTTGGACATTGAAGGCGTTGTGAATCTTCCAGGTACCTGGCAGGCGTAAGCAGAAGGTAACAGGAGTGATCTGTGCTTCAACGAGGAAAGGCCCGCAGAAGCGAGGTCGAAGTTTAGATGGGAGATGGCTAATGTCCAGGTTGCGGGTGTCGAGAAGCACCTGCTCCCCCACGGTGATGGTGTGGTCGTTGCGATGGCGATCGACCTGGCGCTTCTGTTGCTGTTGAATGTCGAGGAGGCGCTTGTGGGTCCAATCCCAAAGCTGATGCATGGTTGTGATGAAATTGTGTGCAGGTTGGACTGTAGCTGAGGCTGTCGGTTTTTGTAGTGTGAGTGGGTGGCATCCATAGCAGAGGAAGAATGGCATCTGTCCTGTATCGACGTGTGTAGCGTTATTGTAAGCAAACTCCAGTACGGGTAGGTGCAAGTCCCATTTAGAGATCTCGTCCTTGCAGGCTGCTCGGAGGAGTTGCTCGACAACCTGGTTGAGGCGCTCGGTCTGTCCGTCTGTCTGCGGATGGTAAGCGGAGGACATGGCGAGTTTGGTCCTGAGCAGAGACATTAGTTCCTTCCAAAACTTGCTGGTGAACTTGGGGTCTCGGTCGGAGATGAGTGTGGTTGGAATGCCATGTTGTGAGATGATGTAACGAATGAAGAGTTGTGCTGTTTCTTCGGTACGCGCTGTCGTGTGTATCGGGATGAAGTGTCCCATTTTGGAGAACTTGTCGATGACGACAAGGATTGCGTCATGACCGGTAGTGGTAGGTGGTAACCCGGTGATGAAATCCAGGCTGACCACTTGCCATGGTTGTTCTGGGACAGGAAGAGGCAGTAGAAGTCCCGCCTTCTTCTGCTTGCTGCTCTTCATTCGTTGACATGTATCATATGAGGTGACGAATTTCTGAACATCTTCTGCCAAGTAGGGCCAGTAGTAGTGCTTTGCGATACCGGTCAGCATCTTGTTGCTACCGAAGTGTCTTGCGTATAGGACATCGTGGTATTCTTCAAGTAGTAACTAGCGCAAAGGAGGGTAATTGGGTACCCAGATTTTCGTTGATCCTTTCCGGTACGCGATGTCACTCTCCCACTGTAGCAGATGTCGCTTTTCTACCAAGGGAATTTCGGGGTCGATGGTGTACTTGTGTGTGAAGAGTCCCTTGAGTAATGGATTCATCCCTTGTGTCGAAAAGCGCACCGGTCGAAATGAAGGGATTCATCCCTTGTGTCAAAAAGCGCACCGGTCGAAATGAAGGGATTCATCCCTTGTGTCTAAACTCCCACCACCACCTGGTCTAAAACCGGTGCGCTTTTCGACGAGTGCGCTTTTCGACCCGTGCGCGTTTCAACCGGTGCGCTTTAAGACCAGTGCGCTTCTCGACCCGTGCCCTTCTCGACCGGTGCGCCTTTCGACCGGTGCTCTTTTCGACCGGTGCCCTTTTCGACCGGTGCAATTTTCGACCGGTGCCCTTTTCGACCGGTGCCCTTTTCGACCGGTGCCCTTTTCGACCGGTGCCCTTTTCGACCGGTGCGCTTTTCGACCGGTGCACATTTCGACCGGTGCGCTTTTCGACCGGTGCGCTTTTCGACCGGTGCGCTTTTCGACCGGTGCGCTTTTTGACCGGTGCGCTTTTCGACCGGTGCGCTTTTCGACCGGTGCGCTTTTCGACCGGTGCCCTTTTCGACCGGTGCCCTTTTTCGACCGGTGCCCTTTTCGACCGGTGCGCTTTTCGACCGGTGCGCTTTTGGACCGGTGCGCTTTTGGACCGGCGCGCTTTTCGACCGGTGCGCTTTTCGACCGGTGCGCTTTTCGACCGGTGCGCTTTTCGACCGGTGCGCTTTTCGACCGGTGCGCTTTTCGACCGGTGCGCTTTTCGACCGGTGCCCTTTTGGACCGGTGCCCTTTTTGACCGGTGCCCTTTTCGACCGGTGCCCTTTTCGACCGGTGCCCTTTTCGACCGGTGCCCTTTTCGACCGGTGCCCTTTTCGACCGGTGCCCTTATCGACCGGTGCGCTTTTCGACCGGTGCGCTTTTCGACCGGTGCACAATATTGGGTAGGATGGATTCAGCAATATTGGGAGAATTTAGCAAGGTAGGGGGATTCAGCAAGATAGGGGGAATTCATCAAGGCAGGAATGATTAAGCAACTTAGAGGTGATAAATCAAGGTAGGGGTGATTAAACAAGGTAGGAGTGTTTAAACAAGGTAAAGAGAAGTCAGCAAGGTAGTGGGAATTCAGCAAGGTATGGATGATTATGCAAGGTAGGTGTGATTTAGCAAGCTAGGGGTGATTCAGCAACGTAGGGTGACTTCAGCAAGATAGGGGGAAATTCAACAATTTTGGGGTGATTAGGTAACGAAGGGGTGATTAATAAGGGTAGGGGTGATTAAGCAAGGCAGAGGTGATTCAGCAAAGTAGAGGTGATTCAACAAGGTAGGGGTGCTTAAGCAAGGTAGAGGTGATTAAATAATGTAGTGAGTACTCTGCAAGGTAGGGGTGATTAAACAAGGTAGGTAGGAATTCAGCAAGATAGGGAGAATTCAGCAAGGTAGTGGGGACTCGGCAAGATATGGGGAATTAAGCAATTTAGGGGATATCAAGCAATTTAGGGGTGATTCAGCAAGGAATAGGGGACTCAGCAATGTAGGGGTTATTAACCAAGATCGGGGGAATTCAGGAAGGTAGGGGTGATTGATCATGGTAGTGGGGACTCAGCAAGATAGGAGAATTCAGCAAGCTAGGGGGGATTCAGCAAGATAGGGGGAATTCAATGAGGTAGGGATGATTAAGCCATGTAAGGGTGATAAGTCAATGCTGAGGTGGTTAATCAAGGTAGGAGTGTTTTAACAAGGTAAGGGGAATTCAGCAAGGAAGTATAAATTCAGCATGGTAAGGGTGATTAAGCAAGGAAGGGGGGGCTCAGCAAGGTAGGCGAGATTTCGCAAGGTAGGGGGGATTAAGCAATGTATCAGTGATTCACGAGGTAGGGGTGATTGATCAAGGTAGGGGTGATTAAGCAAGGAAGAGGGAATTCAGCAAAGGAGGGGTGATTAAGCAAGGAAGGGGGGATTCAGCAAGTTAGCGAGAATTCAACAAGGTAGGGGGGATTCAGCAAGACAGGGGGAATTAAACAAGGTAGGGATGATTAAGCATCGAAGGGATGATTAATCAAGGTAGGGGTGACTAAGCAAGGTAGAGGGTTCAGTTAAAGGTAGGGAATTCAGAAAAAGGGTGGGAATTCAGCAAGATAGGGAGTAAGTAGAGGTGATTGTGCAAGGAAGGTGGGATTCAGCAAGGTAGGGGGAATTAAGCAAGAGAAGGGGGATTAAGCAAGGTATGGGTGATGAAGCAAGGTAGGGGTGATTAAGCAAGGCAGGGGTGATTAAGCAAGGCAAGGGTGATTAAACAAGGTAGGGGTGATTCAGCAAGGAAGAGGTGATTAAGCAAGAAAGGGGTGATTAAGAAAGAAAGGGATGACTCAGCAAGTTAGGGAGATTACAGCAAGGTAGGGGTGATTAAGCAAGGTAGGGGCGATTCAGCAAGAGAGGGAGAATTCAGCAAGCTAGAAGGGATTCAGCAAGGTAGGGTTGATTCAACAAGGAAGGGGGGATTCAATAATGGTAGGGTTTATTAAGCGAGGAACGGGTGATATGTAAGGGAAGGGGTGATTGTGCAAGGTACGTGTGATTAAGCAAGGAAGGGGGATTCAGCAAGGTAGTGGTGATTAAGCATGGTAGGGGTGATTCAGCAAGATATAGGGAATTCTCTCATTTTCAGGTAATTAATCAATGTAGGGATGATAAGTCAAGGTAGGGGTCATCAGGCAAGGTAGGGGAAATTCAGCAAGGTAGTCGGAAAAAGCAAGGTAGGGGTGCTTAAGCAAGGTAGGATTGATTAAGCAACATAGAGGGAATTCAGCAAGGCAGGGATGATTTAAAAAGGTAGGGGTGATTTAGAATGGGAGGGGGGATTCAGCAAGATAAAGAGAACTCAGCAAGATAGGGGAGATTCAACGAGAAAGGGGGAATAGAGCAATTTTGGGATGACTAAGCAAGGTAGGGATGATTCAGCAAGGAAGGGGGGGTTCAACAAGGTAGGCGGGATTGAGCAATTTAGGAGGGATTCAGCAATGTAGCCGTGACTAAGCAAGTGATTAATCTTGGTAGGGGTGATTAAGCAAGGAAGAGGGAATTCAGCAAGGGGGTGGGAATTCAGCACGGTAGTGGTGATTAATCAAGGTGGGGGGGATTCAGCAAGGTAGGGGGGATTCAGCAAGGTAGGATTGATTCAACAAGGAAGGGGGGATTCAGCAAGGTAGGGTTGATTAAGCAAGGAGGGGGGGATTTTGCAAGGCAGGGGTTCTTAAGCACGGTAGGGGGGATTCAGCAATATTGGGAGAATTTAGCAAGGTAGAGGGGATTCAGCAAGATAGGGGGAATTCAGCAAGGCAGGGATGATTAAGCAACTTAGAGGTGATAAATCAAGGTAGGGGTGATTAAACAAGGTAGGAGTGTTAAAACAAGGTAAAGGGAATTCAGCAAGGTAGTAGGAATTCAGCAAGGTAGGGGTGATTAAGCAAGGTAGGTGTGATTAAGCAAGCTAGGGGCGATTCAGCAACGTAGGGTGACTTCAGCAAGATAGGGGGAACTCAACCATTTTGGGGTGATTTGGCAACGAAGGGGTGATTAATAAGGGTAGGGGTGATTAAGCAAGGCAGTGGTGATTCAGCAAAGTAGAGGTGATTCAACAAGGTAGGGGTGCTTAAGCAAGGTAGAGGTGATTAAACAATGTAGTGAGTACTCTGCAAGGTAGGGGTGATTAAACAAGGTAGGGGGAAAATCAGCAAGATAGGGAGAATTCAGCAAGGTAGAGGGGATTCGGCAAGATATGGGGAAGTAAGCAATTTAGGGGATATCAAGTAAGTTAGGGGTGATTCAGCAAGGAAGGGGGGATTCAGCAATGTAGGGGTTACTAACCAATATCAGGGGAATTGAGCAAGGTAGGGGTGATAGAGCAAGGTAGTGGGGACTCAGCAAGATAGGAGAATTCAGCAAGCTAGGGAGGATTCAGCAAGATAGGGTGAATTCAACGAGGTAAGGATGATTAAGCCATGTAGGGGTGATAAGTCAAGGCTGGGGTGATTAATCAAGGTAGGAGTGTTTTAACAAGGTAAGGGGAATTCAGCAAGGAAGTATAAATTCAGCATGGTAGGGGTGATTAAGCAAGGAAGGGGGGCTCAGCAAGGTAGGCGAGAATTCGCAAGGTAGGGGGGATAAAGCAATGTATCAGTGATTCAGCAAGGAAGGGGTGATTGATCAAGGTAGGGTGATTAAGCAAGGAAGCGGGAATTCAGCAAAGTAGGGATGATTATGCAAGGAAGGGGGATTCAGCAAGTTAGCGAGAATTCAACAAGGTAGGGGGGATTCAGCAAGATAGGGGGAATTAAACAAGGTAGGGATGATTAAGCATCGTAGGGATGATTAATCAAGGTACGGGTGACAAAACAAGGTAGAGGGAATTCAGCTAAAGGTAGGGAGTTTAGCAAAAGGGTGGGAATTCAGCAAGATAGGGAGTAGGTAGGAGTGATTGTGCAAGGAAGGTGGGATTCAGCAAGGTAGTGGGAATTCAGCAAGGGAGGGGGACTAAGCGAGGTATGGATGATGAAGAAAGGTAGGGGTGATGAAGCAAGGCAGGGGTGATTAAGCAAGGCATGGGTGATTAAACAAGGAAGGGGAGATTAAGCAAGGTAGGGGTGAGTAAGCAAGGAAGGGGTGATTACGAAAGAAAGGGATGACTCAGAAAGTTAGGAGAGGGAATTCAGCAAGGCAGGGATGACTTAAAAAGGCACGGGTGATTTAGAATGGGAGGGGGGATTCAGCAAGATAAAGAGAACTCAGCAAGATAGGGGAGATTCAACGAGAAAGGGGTAATAGAGCAATTTAGGGGTGATTAAGCAAGGTGGGGATGATTCAGCAAGGAAGAGGGAATTCAGCAAAGGGGTGGGAATTCAACAAGGTAGTGGTGATTAATCAAGGTCGGGGGATTCAGAAAGGTAGGGGGGATTCAGCAAGGTAGGGTTGATTCAACAAGGAAGGGGGCTTTAGCAAGGTTGGGTTGATTAAGCAACGTAGGGGTGATTAGTCAAGACGGGGGTGATAAAGCAAGGAAGGAGTGATTGAACAAGGTAAGGGGAATTCAGCAAGGTAGTGGGAATTTAGCAAGATAGAGGGAATTCAGCAAGGAAGGGGGGATTTAGCAAGGTAGGGGTTCTTAAGCACGGTAGGGAGGATTCAGAAATATTGGGAGAATTTAGCAAGGTAGGGGGATTCAGCAAGATAGGGGGAATCAGCAAGTCAGGATAATTAAGCAACTTAGAGGTGATAAATCAAGGTAAGGGTGATTAAGCAAGATAGGAGTCTTTAAACAAGTTAAAGGGAATTCAGCAAGGTTGTGGAAATTCAGCAAGGTAGGGGTGATTAGGGAAGGTAAAGGGGATTCAGCAAGTTAGTGAGAATTTAACACGGTAGGGGGGATTCAGCAAGATAGGGGGAATTATACAAGGTAGGGATGATTAAGCATCGTAGGGATGATTAATCAAGGGAGGGGTTACTAGGCAAGGTAGAGGGAATCCAGCTGAAGGTAGGGAGTCAGCAAAAGGGTGGGAATTCAGCAAGATAGGGAGTAAGTAGGGGTGATTGTGCAAGGAAGGTGGGATTCAGCAAGGTAGGGGAATTCAGCAAGGGAGGGGGGATTATCAAGGTATGGGTGATGAAGCAAGGTAGGGGTGATTTAGCAAGGCAGGGGTGATTAAGCAGGGCACGGATGATTAAACAAGGTAGGGGTGATTAAGCAAGGTAGGGTTGATCAGTGAGAATTTAGCAACGTAGGGATGATTAATGAAGGTAGGGGTGACTCCGAAAGGGAGTGGGGTTTCAGCAAGATTGGGAGAATTCAGCAAGGAAGAGGGGATTCAGAAAGATTGTGAGAATTCAGCAAGGTAGGGGTGATTCGACAAGGAAGGGGAGATTCAGCAAGGTAGGGGTGATTAAGCAAGGTAGGGGTGATTAGGTAAGGTAGGGGGAATTCAGCAAGGTAGCAGGAATTCAGCAAGGTAGGGTTGATTAAGCAAGGTGGGCAATTCATCAAGGAAAGGGGGGTTCCAGCAAGGTAGGCGGGATTCAGCAAGGTAGGGGTGATAAATCAAGGTAGGGTGATTAAGAAAGGCAGAGGCAATTCAGCAAGATGGTGGAAATTCAGCAAGGGTTTATGAGTGATAAAGCAAGGTAGGGTGATCAAGAAAGGTAGGGGTGATTCAGCAAGATAGAGAGAATTCAACAAGGAAGAGGGGATCATCAAGGTAGGGGTGATTCGACAAGGAAGGGGATTCAGCAATGTAGGGGTGATTGAAGCAATGTAGGGGTGATTAATCAAGACGGGAATGAAAAAGCAAGGAAGGAGTGATTGAACAAGGTAAGGGAATTCAGCAAGGTAGTGGGAACTTAGCAAGATAGAGGGAATTCAGCAAGGAAGGGGAATTTAGCAAGGTAGGGTTCTCACGCACGGTAGGGGGCATTCAGTAATATTGGAGAATTTAGCAAGATAGGGATTCGGCAAGATAACGGAAAGTCAGCAAGGCAGGATGATTAAGCAAACTTTGAGGTGATGGATCAAGGTAGGGGTGATTAAGTAAGGTATGAGTGTGCGATCAAGGTTGTGGGAATTCAGCAAGGCAAGGGTGATTAAGCAAGGTAGGTGTGATTAAACAAGCTAGGGGTGATTCAGCAACATAGGGTGACTTCAGCAAGATAGGAGGAATTCAACAATTTAAGGGTGATTAGGCAAGGAAGGTGTGATTACTAAGGGTAGGGGTGATTACGCAAGGCAGATGTGATTGAGCAAAATAGAGGTGATTCAAGAAGTAGGGGTTCTGAAGCAAGGTAGAGGTGATTAAACAATGTAGTGAGCACTCTGCAAGGTAGGGGTGATTAAACAAGTAGGAGTGTTTAACAAGGTAGGGGAATTCAGCAAGGAAGTATATATTCAGCATGGTAGGGGTGATTAAGCAAGGATGGGGGGGCTCAGCAAGTAAGTGAAATTCAGCAATGAAGGGGGGATCAAGCAATGTATCAGTGATTCAGCAAGGTAGGGTGATTGATCAAGGTAGGGGTGATTAACAAGGAAGAGGGAATCAGCAAGGTAGGGGGATTTCAGCGAGGGAGGGGGATTAATCAAGGTATGGGTGATGAAGCAAGGTAGGGGTGATTAAGCAAGGCAGGGTTGATTAAGCAAGCAAGGTGGTTAAGCAAGGTAGGGTGATTAAGCATGGTAGAGGTGATTAAGCAAGGAAGGGGTGATTATGAAAGAAAAGGGATGACTCAGCAAGATAGGGAGAATTCAGCAAGGTAGGGGTGATTAAGCAAGCTAGGGGCATCAGCAAGGTTGGTTGATTCAACAAGGAAGGGGGGATTAAAAAAGGTAGGGTTATTAAGCAAGGAAGGGGTGATATGTAAGGGAAGGGTGATTGTGCAAGGTGGTGTGATTAAGCAAGGAAGGGGGAATTCAGCCAAGATAGGGTGATTCAGCAAGACATAGGGAATTCTCTAATTTTCAGGTAATTACCCAATGTAGGGTGATTAGTCGAGGTAGGGTCATCAGCAAGGTTGGATTGATTGAACAAGGTAGGGGAATTCAGGAAGGTAGTCGGAAAAATCAAGGTAGGGTGATTAAGCAAGGTAGATTGATAAAGCAGCATAGAGGGAATTCAACAAGGCAGGGATGATTTTAAAAGGTAGGGGTGATTTAGAATGGGAGGGGGTTCAGCAAGATAAAAAGAACTCAGCAAGATAGGGAGATTCAACGAGATAGGGGAATAGAGCGATTTAGGAATGATTAAGCAAGGTAGGGATATCCAGCAAGGAAGGGGGGTTCAACAAGGTAGGCAAGATTGAGCAAGTTAGGATGATTCAGCAATGTAGCCATGACTTAGCAAGTGATTAATCTTGGTAGGGGTGATAAAGCAAGGAAGAAGGAATTCAGCAAGGGGGTGGGAATTCAGCAAGGTAGTGGTGATAATCAAGGTGGGGGGATTCACAAGGTAGTGGTGATTAATCAAGGTGGGGGGGATTCAGCAAGGTATGGGGATTCAGCAAGGTAGGATTGATTCAACAAGGAAGGGGGATTCAGCAAGGTAGGGTTGATTAAGCAAGGAAGGGTGATTAATAAAGGTAGGGACGATTGAGCAAGGTAGGGTGATTAACCAAGGAAGGGGAATTCCGCAAGGGAGGGTTGATCAGTGGAAATTTAGCAAGGTAGGGATGACTTAAAAAGGTAGGGATGATTTAGAATGGGTGGGGGATTCAGCAAGATAAAGAGAACTCAGCAAGATAGGGAGATTCAACGAGAAAGGGGTAATAGAGCAATTTAGGGGTGATTAAGCAAGGTGGGGATGATTCAGCAAGGAAGGGGGGTTCAACAAGGTAGGCGGGATTCAGCAAGTTAGGAGGGATTCAGCAATGTAGCCGTGACTCAGCAAGTGATTAATCAAGGTAGGGTTGATTATGCAAGGAAGAGGGAATTCAGCAAGGGGGTGGGAATTCAACAAGGTAGTGGTGATTAATAAAGGTCGGGGGGGTTAAGCAAGGTAGGGGGGATTCAGCAAGGTAGGGTTGATTCAACAAGGAAGTGGGTCTTCAGCAAGGTTGGGTTGATTAAGCAAGGTAGGGGTGATTGAGCAAGGTAGGGTGATTAACCAACGAAGGGGGAATTCTGGAAAGTAGGGTTGATCAGTGAGAATTTAGCAAGGTAGGGATGATTAATAAAGATAGGGGTGACTCAGAAAGGGAGTGGGTATTCAACAACATTGGGAGAATTCAGCAAGGAAGAGGGGATTCAGCAAGGTAGGGGTGATTCAACAAGGAAAGGGGATTCAGCGAGGTAGGGGTGATTTGGTAAGGTAGGGGGAATTCAGCAAGGTAGTGGGAGTTCAGCAGGGTAGGGTTGATTAAGCAAGGTGGGGCGATTCAGCAAGGAAAGAGGCGTTCCAAGCAAGGTAGACGGGATTCAGCAAGGTAGGGGTGATTTGGTAAGGTAGGGGGAATTCAGCAAGGTAGTGGGAGTTCAGCAGGGTAGGGTTGATTAAGCAAGGTGGGGCGATTCAGCAAGGAAAGAGGGGTTCCAGCAAGGTAGACGGGATTCAGCAAGGTAGGGGTGATTAAGCAAGGTAGAGGCAATTCAGCAAGGTGGTGAAAATTCAGCAAGGGTTTATGAGTGATAAAGGAAGGTAGGGGTGATCAAGAATGGTAGGGATGGTTCAGCAAGATAGGGAGAATTCAACAAGGAAGAGGGGATTCATTAAGGTAGTGGGAATTCAACGAGGAGTGATTGAACAAGGTAAGGGGAATTCAGCAAGGTAGTGGGAATTTAGCAAGATAGAGGGAATTCAGCAAGAAGGGGGGATTTAGCAAGGTAGGGTTCTTAAGCACGGTAGGGAGGATTCAGCAATATTGGAGAATTTCGCAAGGTAGGAGGGAATCAGCAAGACAGGGGGAATTCAACAAGGCAGGGATGATTAAGCAACTTAGAGGTGATAAATCAAGGTGAGGGTGATTAAGCAAGGTTGGAGTGTTTAAACAAGGTAAAGGGAATTCAGCAAGGTAGTGGGAATTCAGCAAGGTAGGGGTGATTAAGCAAGGTAGGTGTGATTAAGCAAGCTAGGGGTGATTCAGCAACGTAGGGTGACTTCAGCAAGATAGGGGGAATTCAACAATTTTGGGGTGATTAGGCAACGAAGGGGTGATTAATAAGGGTAGGGGTGATTAAGCAAGGCAGAGGTGATTCAGCAAAGTAGAGGTGATTCAACAAGGTAGGGGTGCTTTAAGCAAGGTAAAGATGATTAAACAATGTAGTGAGTACTCTGCAAGGTAGGGGTGATTAAATAAGGTAGGTAGGAATTAAGCAAGATAGGAAGAATTCAACAAGGTAGTGGGGATTCGGCAAGGTATGGGGATTAAGCAATTTAGGGGATATCAAGCAATTTGGGTGATTCAGCAAGGAAGGGGGATTTCAGCAACGTAGGAGTTATTAACCAAGATCAGGGAAATTCAGCATGGTAGGGGTGATAGAGCAAGGTAGTGGGGACTCAGCAAGATAGGGGGGATTCAGCAAGATAGGGGGAATTCAATGAGGTAGGGATGATTAAGCCATGTAGGGGTGATAAGTCAAGGCTGGGGTGATTAATCAAGGTAGGAGTGTTTTAGCTAGGTAAGGGGAATTCAGCAAGGAACTTTAAATTCAGCACGGTATGGGTGATTAAGCAAGGAAGGGGGGGCTCAGCAAGGTAGGCGAGATTCCGCAAGGTAGGGGTGATTAAGCAAGGAAGCGGGAAATTCAGCAAAGTAGGGGTGATTAAGCAAGGAAGGAGGGATTCAGCAAGTTAGGGAGATTTAAAAAAGGTAAGGGGATTCAGCACCTGTCTAAATTCCCATCACCCAGTCTAAATTCCTACCACCACCCTATCTAACTTCCCACCATCAACCTGGTCTAAAGTCCCACCACCACCCGGTTTGAACTCCACCACCACCTGTCTATTCTCCCACCACCACCAGTCTATACTCCCACCACCACCCACTGTAATCTCCCACCACCACCCACTATAAGTCCCACCACCACCTGGTCTCAACTCGCACAACTAACCGGTCTAAGCTCCCACCACCATCTGGTCTACGCTCCCACACCCATCCAGTCTACGCTCCCACCACCATCCGGCCTAAACTCCCACACACCAACCGGTCTAAACTCCCTCCACCAACCGGTCTAAAATCGCACCACCACCCAGTCTAAACACCCATCACCACCCGGTCTAAACTCCCACCATCACCCAGTCTAAACTACCACCACCACCTGGTCTAAACTTCCACCACCACCCGTTCTATACTCCCACCACGCGGTCTATATTCCCACCACCACCCGGTCTAAACTCCCACACCACCCAGTTTTAAACTCCCACCACAACCCGGTCTAAACTCCCAACACCACCTTGTCTAAGCTCCCCACCACCAGTGGGTCCTTTACTCCCAACACCACCTGGTCTTAACTCACTCCACCAACCGGTCTAAACTCCCAGACTACCTGGTCTGAAATCCCACCACCACCCGGTCTAAACTTGCACTTACACCCAGTCTAAACTCCCTTACCACCCAGTCTAAATTCCCTCCACCATCTGGTCAAAACTCCACCACCACCCTGTCTAAACTCCCAGCACGACTCAGTCTCAACTCCTTCCACCACCCGGTCTAAATTCCCACCACCACCTGGTCTAAAAATCTTTAATACACCCAGTCTAAACTCCCACCACCACCCGGTCTAAACTCCCTCACCACCTGGTCTAAACTCCACCACCACCCGGTCTTAACTCACTCCACCAACCGGTCCAAACTTCCACCACCACCCAGTCTAAACTCCCACCACCATCCAGTCTAAAACTCCCAGCACGACTCAGTCTCATCTCCTACCACCACCCGGTCTAAATTCCCACAACCACACGGTCTAAGTTCCCACCACCACCCGGTCTAAACTCCCACCAAACACCTGTCTATACTCCCACCACACGCAGTCTAAACTTTCACCACCATCCGGCCCAAACTCCCATCACCATCCGGTCTACACTCCACCACATCCGGTCTATAATCCCACCAACACCCGGTCTAAAACTCCCACCACCACCCAGTCTAACTCCCACCACCACCCGGTCTAAACGCCCACCACCAACCGGTCTAAACTCCCACCACCAACCGGTCTAAAATCCCACCATCATCCGGTCTGAACTCCCACCACCAACTGGTCCAAACTCCCACCACCCCGCGGGCTAAACCTTCTCTGCAACTCTGTCTAAACTCCCTCACCACCCGGTCTACAATCCAACCACCAGCCAGTCTAATCTCCCTCCACCAAACGGTCTAAGCTCCCACCACCACCGAGTCTAAACTCCCACCACCACCCGGTCTAAACTTCCACCACCACCCGGTCTATACTCCCACCACGCGGTCTATATTCCCACCACCACTGGGTCTAAACTCCCAACACCACCCTGTCTAAACTCCCACCACCAGGGTCCTTTACTCCCAACACCACCCGGTCTTTACTCCCACCATCACCCGGTCTAAACCAACCACCACCAAGTCTAAACTCTCACCACTGGGTCCGAAATCCCACCACCACCAGGTCTCAAACTCCCACCAGTACCTGGTCTATATTCAACCCACCACCAGGTCATACACTCCCACCACCACCCGGTCAAGACTCCCACCACCATCCGGTCTAAACTCCCACCACCACCTGGTCAAAACTCCCACCACCAGCGGGTCTAAACTCCCACCACCCCGGTCTAAAGTCTCACCACCAAAACCGGTCTAAACTCAAACCACCTCCTGGTCTAAACTCCCACCACCACCGGTCTAAACTCCACTACCACCCGGTCTTATCTACCACCACCAACCCGGTCTAAACTCCCTCACCACCCGGTCTAAACTCCAACCACCACCCAGTCTAAACTCCCTCCACCAACCGGTCTAAAATTCCACCACCACCCACCTAAACTCCCCCACCAACTGGTCAAAATTCCCACCAGCACCCGATCCAAACTCCACCTTCATCCGGTGTAAAATCCCACCACCAACCAGTCTAAACTCCCACCTCCATGCAGTCTAAACTCCCCACCACCAACCGGTCTAAACTCCCACCACCACCCAGTCAAAACTCCCACCACCAACCGGTCTAAACAACCACCCCACCGGTCTAAACTCCAACCACCACCTGGTCTAACTCCCACCAGCACCCGATCCAAACTTCACCATCATCCGGTCTAAACTCCCACCACCAACCGGTCTAAACTCCCACCACCACCCAGTCTAAACTCCCACCACAACCCGGTCCAAACTCTCTCACCACCCGGTCTTAAATCCAACCACCAGCCGGACTAAACTCCCTCCACCAACCAGTCTAAACTCCCACCACCACCCAGTCTAAACTCCCACCACCACCGGTCTAAACTCCCACAAGCACCCGATCCAAACTCCTATCATCATCCGGTCTAAACTCTTACACCATCCGGTCTAAAATCCCACACCACCCGGTCCTAAACTCCCACCACCACCTGGTCTAAACTCCCTCAGCACCCGGTCTAACTCCAACCACCAACCGATCTAAACTTGCACCACCACCCGGTCCAAACTCCCACCATCACCCGGTCTAAACTCCCACCATCATCTGGTCTAAACTCCCACCACCAACCGGTCTAAATTCCCTCCACCACCCGGTCTAATCTCCCACCACCACCCGGTCTAAACTACACCACAACAGGTCTAACACCCACCACCACCAGGTCTAAACGCCCACCACCAACTGGTCTAAACTCCCCCCACCTGTCACCAACAGGTCTAAACAACGACCACCACCAGGTCTAAACTCCCACCACCAACCGGTCTAAGTTTCCACCACCACCCAGTCTAAACTCCCACCACCAACTGGTCTAAACTCTCCGGTCCTTCCTCCTCTTGCATATCATTGGGGGGAGTTTGCATTTAGGGACCTTGATGCACATGGCACTTGTACTCAAGACGCCCCAGACCTTTATGAGTTCGAGGGGGCACTGCACATAGTGTGCAGTCAGACCTCGAGCTGGTTCTTGCGGCCCTGAGGTTGGGTACTAGTCAAGCTCTGTTCTGTGTGGATTTCATCCGTAGGGCTGTTGAAGAGCTCTCCGACGAGCCTTCAGACGCCCCGAACGCCGAGCGCATAGTTATGCGCAGATTTCTGTTTCTGCTACTCGGATTCGTGCAAATCCGTGAAGCGACATACTAGCCACAGGAGCTATTCAAGAAAGCTCCGGTTTTCGCCGCCCAGCATTGGCTGATGGGTTCCATATCATATAGCGACTCTTTTCGCTAGCGACTCAGGAGTCCAGAGCAGCACTGCAGCTCAGTTCTTTGAGCCTTTCTTTCAACCCCTAAACCTTTCGCACTACGCCGGTCTGGAGGGCTGGCAGAGTTGAGGTAGACCTTAGGTTTTGCATCCGAGCACAGGCCAGCATGCTCTTGAGCCATACACTAACCATGCATGCAAAAAGCAAGATGTTTGAGCACGCTCAATAGCAAGATAACCAAGTTGAGGTCTCGTAGGAAAATGCTCAAGTACTGGAAAAAGGAACACATACAATACCATAACTTTTTGCACACTTAGGTTTTGGATCTGAGCACAAGCCAGATTATCTTGAGCCCATGCACTAACTGTTCATGCAAAAAAGGGCTTAGAAATTGCTTTGTATCTGAAAAACAAAATGAAAGTTGAGGTTTTGTTGGGCAATGCTCAAGTGTTTAGTCATGGGACAATAGTTGACATACTATAACTTCCCAACCACTTGGATTTTGGATCTGAGCACAAGCCATGATGCTCTTGAGGCCATACACTAGCTATGTATGCAAAGGAAAGAGTTTTAGTGAACAAGATCCTAAATGAAAAAAACAGGTTGTTGTTTGGTGGTACCACTCAAGAACTTGGACATGCGAAAACGCTTGAGATACCATAACTTCCCACACACCTGGTTTTGCATCCGAGCACAGGCCAGCATGCTCTTGAGCCCATACACTAACCATGCATGCAAAAAGCAAGATGTTTGAGCACGCTCAATAGCAAGATAACCAAGTTGAGGTCTCGTAGGAAAATGCTCAAGTACTGGAAAAAGGAACACATACAATACCATAACTTTTTGCACACTTAGGTTTTGGATCTGAGCACAAGCCACGATTATCTTGAGCCCATGCACTAACTGTTCATGCAAAACAAGGGCTTAGAAATTGCTATCTGAAAAACAAAATGAAAGTTGAGGTTTTGTTGGGCAATGCTCAAGTGTTTAGACATGGGACAATAGTTGACATACTATAACTTCCCAACCACTTGGATTTTGGATCTGAGCACAAGCCATGATGCTCTTGAGGCCATACACTAGCATGTATGCAAAGGAAAGAGTTGTTAGTGAACAAGATCCTAAATGAAAAACAGGTTGTTGTTTGGTGGGGTACCACTCAAGAACTTGGACATGCGAAAAGCGCTTGAGATACCATAACTTCCACACACCTGGGTTTTGCATCCGAGCACAGGCCAGCATGCTCTTGAGCCATACACTAACCACGCATGCAAAAGGGAAGACGTTTGAGCACGCTCAATAGCAAAATTTCCGAGCTTGAGTTCTCGTAGGAAAATGCTCAAGTACTGAAAAAGGAACACATACAATACCATTAACTCTTTGCACACTTAGGTTTTGGATCTGAGCACAAGCCATGATTATCTTGAGCCCATGCACTAACATGTTCATGCAAAACAAGGGCTTAAAATTGCTCAGTATCTGAAAAACAAATGAAAAGTTGAGGTTTTTTGGGCAATGCTCAAGTGTTTAGACATGGGACAATAGTTGACATACTTATACTTCCCAACCACTTGGATTTTGGATCTGAGCACAAGCCATGATGCTCTTGAGCCATACACTAGCTATGTATGCAAAGGAAAGAGTGTTAGTGAACAAGATCCTAAATGAAAAAACAGGTTGTTGTTTGGTGGGTACCACTCAAGACTTGGACATGCGAAAAGCGCTTGAGATACCATAACTTCCCACACACCTGGGTTTTGCATCCGAGCACAGGCCAGCATGCTCTTGAGCCCATACACTAACCACGCATGCAAAAGGGAGACGTTTGAGCACGCTCAAAAGCAAATTTCCGAGCTGAGTTCTCGTAGGAAAATGCTCAAGTACCTGAAAAAGGAACACATACGATACCATAACTCTTTGCACACTTAGGTTTTGGATCTGAGCACAAGCCATGATTATCTTGAGCCCATGCACTAAATGTTCATGCAAAACAAGGCTTAAAAATTGCTCAGTATCTGAAAACGAAATGAAAAGTTGAGGTTTTGTTGGGCAATGCTCAAGTGTTTAGACATGGGACCAATAGTTGACATACTTTAACTTCCCAACACTTGGATTTTGGATCTGAGCACAAGCCATGATGCTCTTGACGCCATACACTAGCTATGTATGCAAAGGGAAAGAGTGTTAGTGAACAAGATCCTAAATGAAAAAACAGGTTGTTGTTTGGTGGGGTACCACTCAAGAACTTGGACATGCGAAAGCGCTTGAAGATACCATAACTTCCCACACACCTGGGTTTTGCATCCGAGCACAGGCCAGCATGCTCTTGAGCCCATACACTAACCACGCATGCAAAAGGGAAGACGTTTGAGCACGCTCAAAAGCAAAATTCCGAGCTGAGTTCTCGTAGGAAAATGCTCAAGTACCTGAAAAAGGAACACATACGATACATAACTCTTTGCACACTTAGGTTTTGGATCTGAGCACAAGCCATGATTATCTTGAGCCCATGCACTAAATGTTCATGCAAAACAAGGGCTTAAAAATTGCTCAGTATCTGAAAACGAAATGAAAGTTGAGGTTTTGTTGGGCAATGCTCAAGTCTTTAGACATGGGACAATAGTTAGACATACTATAACTTCCCAACCACTTGGATTTTGGATCTGAGCACAAGCCATGATGCTCTGATGCCATACACTAGCTATGTATGCAAAGGGAAAGAGTGTTAGTGAACAAGATCCTAAATGAAAAAACAGGTTGTTGTTTGGTGGGGTACCACTCAAGAACTTGGACATGCAAAAGCGCTTGAGATACCATAACTTCCCACACACCTGGGTTTTGCATCCGAGCACAGGCCAGCATGCTCTTGAGCCCATACACTAACCACGCATGCAAAAGGAAGACGTTTGAGCACGCTCAAAAGCAAAATTTCCGAGCTGAGTTCTCGTAGGAAAATGCTCAAGTACCTGAAAAAGGAACACATACGATACCATAACTCTTTGCACACTTAGGTTTTGGATCTGAGCACAAGCCATGATTATCTTGAGCCCATGCCACTAAATGTTCATGCAAAACAAGGGCTTAAAAATTGCTCAGTATCTGAAAAACGAAATGAAAAGTTGAGGTTTTGTTGGGCAATGCTCAAGTGTTTAGACATGGGACAATAGTTGACATACTTTAACTTCCCAACCACTTGGATTTTGGATCTGAGCACAAGCCATGATGCTCTTGACGCCATACACTAGCTATGTATGCAAAGGGAAAGAGTGTTAGTGAACAAGATCCTAAATGAAAAACAGGTTGTTGTTTGGTGGGGTACCACTCAAGAACTTGGACATGCGAAAGCGCTTGAGGATACCATAACTTCCCACACACCTGGGTTTTGCATCCGAGCACAGGCCAGCATGCTCTTGAGCCCATACACTAACCACGCATGCAAAAGGGAAGACGTTTGAGCACGCTCAAAAGCAAAATTTCCGAGCTGAGTTCTCGTAGGAAAATGCTCAAGTACCTGAAAAAGGAACACATACGATACCATAACTCTTTGCACACTTAGGTTTGGATCTGAGCACAAGCCATGATTATCTTGAGCCCATGCACTAAATGTTCATGCAAAACAAGGCTTAAAAATTGCTCAGTATCTGAAAACGAAATGAAAAGTTGAGGTTTTGTTGGGCAATGGCTCAAGTGTTTAGACATGGGACAATAGTTGACATACTATTAACTTCCCAACCACTTGGATTTTGGATCTGAGCACAAGCCATGATGCTCTTGATGCCATACACTAGCTATGTATGCAAAGGGAAAGAGTGTTAGTGAACAAGATCCTAAATGAAAAAACAGGTTGTTGTTTGGTGGGGTACCACTCAAGAACTTGGACATGCAAAAGCGCTTGAGATACCATAACTTCCCACACACCTGGGTTTTGCATCCGAGCACAGGCCAGCATGCTCTTGAGCCCATACACTAACCACGCATGCAAAAGGAAGACGTTTGAGCACGCTCAAAAGCAAAATTTCCGAGCTGAGTTCTCGTAGGAAAATGCTCAAGTACCTGAAAAAGGAACACATACGATACCATAACTCTTTGCACACTTAGGTTTTGGATCTGAGCACAAGCCATGATTATCTTGAGCCCATGCACTAAATGTTCATGCAAAACAAGGGCTTAAAAATTGCTCAGTATCTGAAAAACGAAATGAAAAGTTGAGGTTTTGTTGGGCAATGCTCAAGTGTTTAGACATGGGACAATAGTTGACATACTTTAACTTCCCAACCACTTGGATTTTGGATCTGAGCACAAGCCATGATGCTCTTGACGCCATACACTAGCTATGTATTGCAAGGGAAAGAGTGTTAGTGAACAAGATCCTAAATGAAAAAGCAGGTTGTTGTTTGGTGGGGTACCACTCAAGAACTTGGACATGCAAAAGCGCTTGAGATACCATAACTTCCCACACACCTGGGTTTTGCATCCGAGCACAGGCCAGCATGCTCTTGAGCCATACACTAACCACGCATGCAAAAGGGAAGACGTTTGAGCACGCTCAAAAGCAAAATTTCCGAGCTGAGTTCTCGTAGGAAAATGCTCAAGTACCTGAAAAAGGAACACATACGATACCATAACTCTTTGCACACTTAGGTTTTGGATCTGAGCACAAGCCATGATTATCTTGAGCCCATGCACTAAATGTTCATGCAAAACAAGGGCTTAAAAATTGCTCAGTATCTGAAAAACGAAATGAAAAGTTGAGGTTTTGTTGGGCAATGCTCAAGTGTTTAGACATGGGACAATAGTTGACATACTTTAACTTCCCAACCACTTGGATTTTGGATCTGAGCACAAGCCATGATGCTCTTGACGCCATACACTAGCTATGTATGCAAAGGGAAAGAGTGTTAGTGAACAAGATCCTAAATGAAAAAACAGGTTGTTGTTTGGTGGGGTACCACTCAAGAACTTGGACATGCGAAAGCGCTTGAGATACCATAACTTCCCACACACCTGGGTTTTGCATCCGAGCACAGGCCAGCATGCTCTTGAGCCCATACACTAACCACGCATGCAAAAGGGAAGACGTTTGAGCACGCTCAAAGCAAAATTTCCGAGCTGAGTTCTCGTAGGAAAATGCTCAAGTACCTGAAAAAGGAACACATACGATACCATAACTCTTTGCACACTTAGGTTTTGGATCTGAGCACAAGCCATGATTATCTTGAGCCCATGCACTAAATGTTCATGCAAAACAAGGGCTTAAAAATTGCTCAGTATCTGAAAAACGAAATGAAAAGTTGAGGTTTTGTTGGGCAATGCTCAAGTGTTTAGACATGGGACAATAGTTGACATACTTTAACTTCCCAACCACTTGGATTTTGGATCTGAGCACAAGCCATGATGCTCTTGACGCCATACACTAGCTGTGTATGCAAAGGGAAAGAGTGTTAGTGAACAAGATCCTAAATGAAAAAACAGGTTGTTGTTTGGTGGGGTACCACTCAAGAACTTGGACATGCGAAAGCGCTTGAGATACCATAACTTCCCACACACCTGGGTTTTGCATCCGAGCACAGGCCAGCATGCTCTTGAGCCCATACACTAACCACGCATGCAAAAGGGAAGACGTTTGAGCACGCTCAAAAGCAAAATTCCGAGCTGAGTTCTCGTAGGAAAATGCTCAAGTACCTGAAAAAGGAACACATACGATACCATAACTCTTTGCACACTTAGGTTTTGGATCTGAGCACAAGCCATGATTATCTTGAGCCCATGCACTAAATGTTCATGCAAAACAAGGGCTTAAAAATTGCTCAGTATCTGAAAAACGAGATGAAAAGTTGAGGTTTTGTTGGGCAATGCTCAAGTGTTTAGACATGGGACAATAGTTGACATACTATAACTTCTCAACCACTTGGATTTTGGATCTGAGCACAAGCCATGATGCTCTTGACGCCATACACTAGCTATGTATGCAAAGGGAAAGAGTGTTAGTGAACAAGATCCTAAATGAAAAAACAGGTTGTTGTTTGGTGGGGTACCACTCAAGAACTTGGACATGCGAAAGCGCTTGAGATACCATAACTTCCCACACACCTGGGTTTTGCATCCGAGCACAGGCCAGCATGCTCTTGAGCCCATACACTAACCACGCATGCAAAAGGGAAGACGTTTGAGCACGCTCAAAAGCAAAATTTCCGAGCTGAGTTCTCGTAGGAAATGCTCAAGTACCGGAAAAAGGAACACATACGATACCATAACTCTTTGCACACTTAGGTTTTGGATCTGAGCACAAGCCATGATTATCTTGAGCCCATGCACTAAATGTTCATGCAAAACAAGGGCTTAAAAATTGCTCAGTATCTGAAAAACGAAATGAAAAGTTGAGGTTTTGTTGGGCAATGCTCAAGTGTTTAGACATGGGACAATAGTTGACATACTTTAACTTCCCAACCACTTGGATTTTGGATCTGAGCACAAGCCATGATGCTCTTGACGCCATACACTAGCAATGTATGCAAGGGGAAAGAGTGTTAGTGAACAAGATCCTAAATGAAAAAACAGGTTGTTGTTTGGTGGGGTACCACTCAAGAACTTGGACATGCGAAAGCGCTTGAGATACCATTAACTTCCCACACACCTGGGTTTTGCATCCGAGCACAGGCCAGCATGCTCTTGAGCCCATACACTAACCACGCATGCAAAAGGGAAGACGTTTGAGCACGCTCAAAAGCAAAATTTCCGAGCTGAGTTCTCGTAGGAAAATGCTCAAGTACCTGAAAAAGGGAACACATACGATACCATAACTCTTTGCACACTTAGGTTTTGGATCTGAGCACAAGCCATGATTATCTTGAGCCCATGCACTAAATGTTCATGCAAAACAAGGGCTTAAAAATTGCTCAGTATCTGAAAAACGAAATGAAAGTTGAGGTTTTGTTGGGCAATGCTCAAGTGTTTAGACATGGGACAATAGTTGACATACTTTAACTTCCCAACCACTTGGATTTTGGATCTGAGCACAAGCCATGATGCTCTTGACGCCATACACTAGCTATGTATGCAAAGGGAAAGAGTGTTAGTGAACAAGATCCTAAATGAAAAACAGGTTGTTGTTTGGTGGGGTACCACTCAAGAACTTGGACATGCGAAAGCGCTTGAGATACCATAACTTCCCACACACCTGGGTTTTGCATCCGAGCACAGGCCAGCATGCTCTTGAGCCCATACACTAACCACGCATGCAAAAGGGAAGACGTTTGAGCACGCTCAAAAGCAAAATTTCCGAGCTGAGTTCTCGTAGGAAAATGCTCAAGTACCTGAAAAAGGAACACATACGATACCATAACTCTTTGCACACTTAGGTTTTGGATCTGAGCACAAGCCATGATTATCTTGAGCCCATGCACTAAATGTTCATGCAAAACAAGGGCTTAAAAATTGCTCAGTATCTGAAAAACGAAATGAAAAGTTGAGGTTTTGTTGGGCAATGCTCAAGTGTTTAGACATGGGACAATAGTTGACATACTTTAACTTCCCAACCACTTGGATTTTGGATCTGAGCACAAGCCATGATGCTCTTGACGCCATACACTAGCTATGTATGCAAAGGGAAAGAGTGTTAGTGAACAAGATCCTAAATGAAAAAACAGGTTGTTGTTTGGTGGGGTACCACTCAAGAACTTGGACATGCGAAAGCGCTTGAGATACCATAACTTCCCACACACCTGGGTTTTGCATCCGAGCACAGGCCAGCATGCTCTTGAGCCCATACACTAACCACGCATGCAAAAGGGAAGACGTTTGAGCACGCTCAAAAGCAAAATTTCCGAGCTGAGTTCTCGTAGGAAAATGCTCAAGTACCTGAAAAAGGAACACATACGATACCATAACTCTTTGCACACTTAGGTTTTGGATCTGAGCACAAGCCATGATTATCTTGAGCCCATGCACTAAATGTTCATGCAAAACAAGGGCTTAAAAATTGCTCAGTATCTGAAAAACGAAATGAAAAGTTGAGGTTTTGTTGGGCAATGCTCAAGTGTTTAGACATGGGACAATAGTTGACATACTTTAACTTCCCAACCACTTGGATTTTGGATCTGAGCACAAGCCATGATGCTCTTGACGCCATACACTAGCTATGTATGCAAAGGGAAAGAGTGTTAGTGAACAAGATCCTAAATGAAAAAACAGGTTGTTGTTTGGTGGGGTACCACTCAAGAACTTGGACATGCGAAAGCGCTTGAGATACCATAACTTCCCACACACCTGGGTTTTGCATCCGAGCACAGGCCAGCATGCTCTTGAGCCCATACACTAACCACGCATGCAAAAGGGAAGACGTTTGAGCACGCTCAAAGCAAAATTTCCGAGCTGAGTTCTCGTAGGAAAATGCTCAAGTACCTGAAAAAGGAACACATACGATACCATAACTCTTTGCACACTTAGGTTTTGGATCTGAGCACAAGCCATGATTATCTTGAGCCATGCACTAAATGTTCATGCAAACAAGGGCTTAAAAATTGCTCAGTATCTGAAAACGAAATGAAAAGTTGAGGTTTTGTTGGGCAATGCTCAAGTGTTTAGACATGGGACAATAGTTGACATACTTTAACTTCCAACCACTTGGATTTTGGATCTGAGCACAAGCCATGATGCTCTTGACGCCATACACTAGCTATGTATGCAAAGGGAAAGAGTGTTAGTGAACAAGATCCTAAATGAAAAAACAGGTTGTTGTTTGGTGGGGTACCACTCAAGAACTTGGACATGCGAAAGCGCTTGAGATACCATAACTTCCCACACACCTGGGTTTTGCATCCGAGCACAGGCCAGCATGCTCTTGAGCCCATACACTAACCACGCATGCAAAAGGGAAGACGTTTGAGCACGCTCAAAAGCAAAATTTCCGAGCTGAGTTCTCGTAGGAAAATGCTCAAGTACCTGAAAAAGGAACACATACGATACCATAACTCTTTGCACACTTAGGTTTTGGATCTGAGCACAAGCCATGATTATCTTGAGCCCATGCACTAATGTTCATGCAAAACAAGGGCTTAAAAATTGCTCAGTATCTGAAAAACGAATGAAAAGTTGAGGTTTTGTTGGGCAATGCTCAAGTGTTTAGACATGGGACAATAGTTGACATACTTTAACTTCCCAACACTTGGATTTTGGATCTGAGCACAAGCCATGATGCTCTTGAGGCCATACACTAGCTATGTATGCAAAGGGAAAGAGTTTTAGTGAACAAATCCTAAATGAAAAAAACAGGTTGTTGTTTGGTGGTACCACTCAAGAACTTGGACATGCGAAAACGCTTGAGATACCATAACTTCCCACACACCTGGTTTTGCATCCGAGCACAGGCCAGCATGCTCTTGAGCCCATACACTAACCATGCATGCAAAAAGCAAGATGTTTGAGCACGCTCAATAGCAAGATAACCAAGTTGAGGTCTCGTAGGAAAATGCTCAAGTACTGGAAAAGGAACACATACAATACCATAATTTTTGCACACTTAGGTTTTGGATCTGAGCACAAGCCACGATTATCTTGAGCCCATGCACTAACTGTTCATGAAACAAGGGCTTAGAAAATGCTTTGTATCTGAAAAACAAAATGAAAGTTGAGGTTTTGTTGGGCAATGCTCAAGTGTTTAGTCATGGGACAATAGTTGACATACTATAACTTCCCAACCACTTGGATTTTGGATCTGAGCACAAGCCATGATGCTCTTGAGGCCATACACTAGCTATGTATGCAAAGGAAAGAGTTTTAGTGAGATCCTAAATGAAAAAACAGGTTGTTGTTTGGTGGGTACCACTCAAGAACTTGGACATGCGAAAACGCTTGAGATCCATAACTTCCCACAACCTGGTTTTGCATCGAGCACAGGCCAGCATGCTTTGAGCCCATACACTAACATGCATGCAAAAAGCAAGATGTTGAGCATCTCAATAGCAAGAAACCAAGTTGAGCGTAGGAAAACTCAATCTGAAAAAACACATACAATATTACTTTTGACACTAAG